>JAPDSC010033912.1:307747-347933 GCA_026290005.1 Latrodectus geometricus | reverse complement strand
GTGTGTGTGTGTGTGTGTGTGTGTGTGTGTGTGTGTGTGTGTGTGTGTGTGTGTGTGTGTGTGTGTGTGTGTGTGTGTGTGTGTGTGTGTGTGTGTGTGTGTGTGTGTGTGTGTGTGTGTGTGTGTGTGTGTGTGTGTGTGTGTGTGTGTGTGTGTGTGTGTGTGTCCTTTCCTTAAAAAAAAGCTTTGTTTTTTTTATACGAACTGCAACAACTCGTATTTGACACGCATTTTAAATTACATATTTTCATGTGTGATACAGCATCATCAATTGATAAAATTTGAAGTTATTCTTCCTTATTCCATATGTTTTCCCAGTTTTTCAATAATATTTAGTGCATATTTGACGTCATTTTGATCAATGGTTTTTTAATACTGTTTTGAAACTTTAATTGTAATCACCTTGTATAAAAAACAATTAAAACATGTATTATTTACAAAAACTATTCTTTAGTTTTAGAAATTTGCAAACTAATTATCGCATATTTAAAAGCTCATATGTACATTAACTTCAATATTCATTACGCCTTGTTAGAAAAAGAATCTCTTTATCTTTTAATTTCTTTGGGAAAACTTTTTGAACTGTTAAAAGGGATAATCAATTTTTGAAGACAATTTTATGGAACTCATTAAAATCAAGGCGTACATCAGAAGGAGTAAATTAAAAACAGGAATGAAGTTAAGATTCTTAAAAAGATTAATTTATTAGTATTTTCTAAACTGAGAAAAATTTAATACCATCCCATAGGAAATAAAATCTTACGTAAAAAGAAGAGAGACGTAATATATATTTTCCTTACAGAGGTTATAGTGAATGTCTCACTAATTAACTTCATCGCAATCTTTTGATTAATCAAACTCATTATGAGGAAATTTCGTAAAGGCTAGCAAATTTTAAATGAAATTTCTTGCTGAAAATAATGAAGTAAACTCTTCAGCTGTAGTTAAGTCATACAATTAATCCTTAAAACAAAAATTAATTGACACTAAAATTATTTTGGCAATGACTTTTAATTGTAAACATTAATTCGAAGAAATTTATTCCTTTTTATTTTTATACTAATAATGATTTTGACTTTTAATTGTAAACATTAATTTGAAGAAATTTTTTCCTTTTTATTTTTATACTAATAATAATGACTTATTTATCATTTTCTCATTCACTTAAAATTTGAAATAAAACTTAGTTAAGGGATTGAAATGTCTATATAATTTTAGCCTGAAATGTTACAGTTTTCAAAGTATATAATTCTTTTAATTTTAAAAATTTCTTGAGATGGAATATTTATTATTTCATCTTTCAGTGTGTCATTTTTTGCACAATATCATCTTTCACTATGTTTTTGTAAATAATTTGCTAATAATTATAAAAGTAATTAGTAATCATTTCTATCAACTAATTACTTATAGTTATATTAGTAATAATTTTTATTAAGTAATTACTAATAATTTTATAAATAATTTACTGATAATTATTTCGTTCAAACATTTTACTCGCTCTTATTTCAGATCACAAAAAATGGTTCACATATTTTGTATGCTCAATTATATTACCATTTATATGTTCAAAACGCATAAAGATATTATAAAAAATTTAAAACATTTACATAATCCTCATAAATCACAATGTTTCTAAAATTTCATATGTATTCATCATTGAAAATTTAAATCATTTTTAAATAATGTTTCAATATACCAAGCCTGAAATTCAAAACGAATTTAAAACAAGTACAAGATTTGATATCATAGGACAGTGATAATTATGTCAGGAAGTAATTACAACAAACTACAAAGAGTTAAAAAATAATTTCCGTTTGCCATTGGATATTTTCTTATAAACAATAAAAAAAATCCTGTGTTCAAGAAAAACAGGTGAATTTTTTTATAAACATAGAACAATTTTAAAACGAACATTGAAGAATTGAAATTTCAAATGAAATTATGATTTGTCATTTCATTAAATGTTTTCATGATTATAAACAATTTTTTTAAATCTAAGTAAATTTAGATTACTTTTTCCAAATTTTAAAGCAGTTTATTAATCTAAATCAGCTATTTAAAAACATCTCAACCATTCATATTCAAATATTTTATTAATCTGGTAAGCAAAGCTAAAGTGCATTCCTTACTTTCATCGAAAGCGAGTGGTATTTGTGGAAGAAATTGTTACGGATGTACCCTAATAGTGTAAACGACATAAAAAGAGCTAAGAAAACAGATATTTTTATTTTTACTATAAATTGAATGAGAATTCCTTTCTGTAAAAGCTTTCAAATTCAAAAAAAGGAAATACATAAATATAGTGAATGAATTATATTATTTAAAATTATATTTTATAAATTTTAAGATAGTACATCCATGAAATCTGATAAAACTATTGTTCTGGTAAAATTGGTTAATTACTATCTAATTACTGAGTTAATATACAGAGTTAATGAAAACTGGTTAATTATTGAGCTAGATTTTAATAAGATCTTAATCTCCATGCCTGAAAGAAAGAAGATAACTTGTGTTCATCATGTATGTAGAATAATCTAACATAGTAATTTCTTTTCGTTCAGCAAAATGGTACTTTACTGTCTGAAAGCAGAGATCAAGCAGAATGGTACAGATTTTTATCGAATAAATTCCAGATGTATCATTTCACTTGGAGTTCATATTAACTATGACCTATTTTATGAGCCTCGCCACTATCATACGACTTATTTTTACCTGGATTGCAAAATATCACTAAGCATTACAATAAAATGAACTTATACGGATAATTATTTTATACTTACTGTATAAGTTCATAATTTATACAATTATTCATAGTAATCATGTAATCAAAGAATGTAAAAAATAATTATACAGAGGAAGAGAAATAATAATATTAGTGTATATGGAAAGTTATATTATTTTCCTATAAGATCACTGAATATGAAGAAAAGTTTTTTAAATATTCATATTTGAATCAATTTCTAACTTTATGCTTATTTTTAGTACCTACCTTGTCAAAAATTAGTTTGAGTTATTTGATTTCAAAGTATTGCATAGAATAAAAGTATTTGCTTTATAATTATTAAAAGAAGGGAATATATGCATAATAGAAATACATGAATTAAATAAACTTCTGGTTTATTCGAACGTTACAGAAAGTTGATATTTTTCTAACAACGATACCAAATTTTGAAACTGGTTGATAATAGAAATTTTATTAACAGATTAATAATATAATATTCAAAAATTAATATCTTTTACCCATCTCAAGGGATCAATTAAGCAGTTTGAATAGAACAGGTCAATCTTAACCAATTCATATCTGAAATGACTTTCATGCGTTATTGCGTATTCATGTCAATCATTCAGTAAAAATTATCTAATATATTTGATTTAAGACTATGAAGTATTCAAAAGTATTTTACTTTCTTTTATAAATAAATAGATTTTTATATACATAATTAAAAAAATTAGAATTAAAGTGAAAAATGTTATTCTTGTGAAGAAAAAATACATTTATTTCACTACTCATGCAGCAAATTAGAAATTTTAACTTCCATCATTCATAAAAAATAATTAATAATTTAAAAATTATCTATCTATAGACTAATGATATTGTTACAAAAAATAATTTTCTTACCTTAACTTGAATTACTAAAATTATTAACTGCATCTTTTTTTAAACTTTTCTTCCTTAAAATGCCAGAAATTGTCAATACATTAAGAAATATTTTAAAAAATATAATAAATGAAATGCTGAGACTACCTTGAATAAATTATTATTTTATTATTCTATCCCTGCTAGTATATTAGCAGGCATCTATCTCTACTTCCTACATTGACACAAAAAAATATTCCTATATCTCGATGTTTCATCATTTCTTAAAAATAATATATTTGTTTTTAGTGAACACTTTTTAAAATAATTTCATTTTCTAGAATTTATTAGAACAATGCTATAAAATTTCCCATACAAGTGATATGGATCAATTTTTATTGTTAAAATAAAAATAATAAAATTTAAACTTTTACTGATGAAGGTTGAATTTCAGCATTTTCTTGATGTTCTAATGAAGTTAGCATCTAAACATATTTTACTTAAAAAGTATTTTTCGTTAGTTAAACTAAGAAAAAAAATCTTCAATGATGTGAAAGTTGATAATACATTAAGGAGCTGTGTTTAAATTTTAAAATATAAAAAATATTGGAATTCTATATATATTGATTTTTTTTCGGATTAAATGCAATATCTTTATCCTGACTGTTTATTAACATATAACTTGAAATATCAGCTTTACGAGTCATAAGAATTTTATGATTTTTTGTCGAACTTTTATGACAAAAATTTTACTAGGTGCATACTTGTCATAAACAGTATCGAAAAGTTTATTTTTATGAGCGTCTTTACTTTACATTCTTCAGAAACATAATTATAAGCTGTTGGCTCAAAGCGTAACATTATTCACTTAATTTCAATGTTTATTACGTAATGTTTTATTCTTGTCCAAGGAATCACTATTTAAGATATGAAGTTATTAAAAAAGCTACAATTATATAAAATCTGGTATTAATTATACGTTTTTAAATATAAATACTTGAATTATGTTTGATTTGTCATATATGTTTATTTGATATTGATGAGATTGATGTTGATTTGTCTTCGTAGAAAACAAATGGTATCGATTAAAATTGTTGGAAATTATAAAAACTAAATATATATACTTTTACATCTATTTTTTCCAATATTATTGCAAAGCTTTCTATTGCAATAAATATTTATCTTTGCATAAGAGAAACATAAAAGCATAATCTATTGTCAATTCCTTAACTTTTTTAATTGTATTTTGATTAAAATAGCTAATGTAAAATTAGTACCAAACTTTTTAAAGGTTTTGATATTTATTTATTACGGCATTTAAAAAAACCCTAATTTTGATTAGTAAAATCATGAATTAAAATCATTTAAAATTCATTTTAATTAAAATCAATTTTATTTTTACAAAATACTTTAACAGTTACAGTATTTATCAATTTTAATTTTTGAAAATAAAGTTCATTTAGATTATTTTAAAATTAATTGTTTTTCTTTAACTCGTATTTTATCATTAAATTTTCAAAGTTCTCAAAATGAAAGATAGTTTACAAAGGTAATTAAAGCTTAATATAGTATAAACATAAATATATTTTCTTATTTTATGCAAAAGAGGATCGTAGATATCATTTTTCACGAAATTTTTTTAATTCATTTTTTGACCAACTCTTACTAAAATCCAAAATTATACTTCTTTCAAAAAATTTATAATAGTTTAAAAATTTGAAATTTTCAGGCTCTATGTAGTTATTATAAGAAAATACAATTAATAAAATGCAAATTATTTTATAGAATATCATTAAGTTCCAATTAAAATGTAAAAGAAAATATCAATACCCGAAACCAGTAAATTCCAATCAATGATATTTATTCATCTATCTTGAAACGTTATTTGTATGACTAAAAGTCCAATTTTGTGATATTCATTTGATATCTGAATATTGAATTTATCATTTCGATATTTTTTAAATATAATATAAGTATTATTACCACTATAAAAAACAATGGAATTCAATTTATTAAAAGTAGCACTGTAAAACCAACAAGAACAGAATCGATTATTGCATTACTAATGTCTGTTTTTGAAAAATTCTAAAATTTATCTTAATTTCAAGTAGAGTGCCATACAATTTAAAATTTCTTAATATGCTATTCATTAAAATCAGGAAAAAAAGAGGTTATAAACTTTTATCAAATTTTCCAGTAAAATAAGATTTATAACGGCTCATATGACATATTAAGAATTCATTCAGATCATTATAATTCTAACCGCATATTATTAATTCAAAACAATATAGTCACGGACATCTAAAATAATTTTACAATTAAAAAACAAATAGCAAACGTTTTATACAGTCCTTTGTATGTTTCCTTGACTATTTAAATAAAAAGAAATTATATTTTAGCATTCATGAAGAATGTAACATGCTAAAATTCATTTTTGTCGTCTCATAAAACCTCTGAAAGATATCTAATTTATTATTTTACCAATCTATATTAATTATTTATTAATATTAATTTTTATCCAATTTATATTAATAAATATAAAATATTTAACATGCTGAATTATATTACTGAACAATATTAAATTTATAAATGTTTGATCAAAATTTTAAGGATTACAAAAGTCAAAAAAATATAAATGTAATATAAATATTTCAAACAATATTGACCAAATGAAATCTTTAGATGTACCTAAAAATGTATGTTTGATGATATAATCTTAATATTTTAAATTTACATAAAATTGCCGTTCTTAAGCGACTAACCATTATTCCCTAGCCTTTATTGAATACCAACATGATATTATAAAGAATATTAAAAATCAAATTTCTGAGTATACATTTTTTTACAATTTCCTATAAGCAATGTCATTTTATTTATTCTTATTCTTCACCATTTTTTCCATCACAAATCTTATTCCTTATCTCAATCACTACCATTTCTTTCTAAAACCTGATTTAAAGTTGTAAATCCCCCTGTTTTCAACCCAGCTTTGTAAGTAATTGGGGAAATTACCAAAATCCTCCGAAATAGGTTTGAAAGCTGAGCCTTTAAATTTGAAGTAATACATGACATGATCGAAACTTTGTCTTAAATTTGATCCTGGTAACTAGAAAATGAAATATAAACGTCCTAAGTACTTTTATTCACAATACTGAAGACCTGACATTTGGAAACATTTCATTGATAAATAAATTGCAACTGAAAGCTTTTGGAATTATTTTTTAGTTAAAATGCTTAGATTAAGTATTACTCTAAACCAAACCAATGCTTTTAAGCGAAAACATTTAAATTTAAATATATTAAATTTACTGTGATGAATAATTTCTGTATGTAATTTTATAAATTTTAGTTGATGAACAACAATATTTTGTACAAAATGAAGAAATAAGGAAGAAAGCATAAAAATTGCAAGATTCAACAGCAAAAACAAGTTAAATTTCTTTATTTTATGATCTTTTATTAGAATATATGTTTGAAACCTTTTAACATATCTCTCTAAAGTAAGTTACCAGAAAATGAAGTCTTTCTCGTGTTAAAATTAGTAAAAACTTTAAAAACATAAAATTAAGAGGGCAATTAAATTCATAAGAATATTTTTATACATTTTAAAGTAATGGAAATTAAATGCATTAAATTTAATTTTTTTTTTTTTTTTTTTTTTTTTTTTTTTTTTACACAAGAATATGTATTTCTGGTTAAAAGGATTAACTTCAATATTTTGCATTTATATAAAAAAAAGAAATTGGTCCTTAATTGTTTTTAATTTTTTAAATAAAAGGAAGTTGAATTTCGAAAAACAAGTATTCTAATGATAGATAACTCGACTTCTTAAATATTTTAAATTAATTATTATGAATTAAAATTATTAATTAATTAAAATATTAAAATTAATTCCAAAGTTTAAAATATTTATTTTAAATTAACAAGCATTAAATATTACTAACAACTTAAAATGATTACCGAAAACTTAATATATTCTTTTATATATTAAATCTAGTATATTTCATATTATCTAATTAATTTACTTCACATTTAATATAGCATACATTTTATTACTTGCATTGTAAATATTTTCCTTCCATCAAATGTAGATTTGTGAAGTATTTTTTCTTTCTTATTTCAAAAATACTACTTTACCATTTTTTTTATTTATCAGTAAATGTATCTGATATACTCCGGTCATTTTAAGGAAAATATTTTTGTTCAAAAATATTTGAAAATATATATTAAAGTAAATAATTTTACAATTTTTAGAAACAATTTACGATTTTTTAACTTGAAACTCAACCATATCATTAAATCCCTTTTGATATATTGGGAATGAAATTATGATTTAACAGTGAAATAGGAAACACAAATTTAAAAAATTGAAACACTAGCATTTTTTATATTATAACAAATTTTTAAAATGATTTTACTTATTCTAAAAAAACTTAAATATATATAATCTGTATTATGATGTTATAATATATTTTCATAGCGATGAGTTTTACTTATTTTAAAAAAAGACATTAATTAAGAAAAGTCATTTGATCGTCACCTATATTTTTAAAATTTAAATAATTCAACTTATAGAAACAAAATATCATCCATTTTCAAAGTATACCTCTTTAACAAACATTTTTCCTTTTCCTGAGAAAATTAAGATGTTTTGATTTCTATATATAAAATTGTATGGATAAAACCATCTTGTATCAATTTTCGACTGCTTACAATTATTGCAAAATATATTTTCGTATTTCTACTTATATGATTATCAGAACAAATAAAATAAATATGAATATCCTAGCAAATTAATATTTTATAACGTGAAATTTAGAAGTTTTCATTGAAGATATTGTTTTTCCATTTTTATATTTTGATTGTTAAATTATGCAAATGCTTTTATAAATTTAGTATTCAAAATAAATGAATGGATAAAAAGAAAATCATATATAATATTAAGGAAATTATTTCCTCTATAGAATTAAAAATAGCTTCAGCTAAAATTCAAAACCAAAAGCAATGCAAAATTTGATAATATAATTTGACAAAACATGTTATTTTCTAATAGTAATATAATAGTTTTAAGAAAAGTTATGGTAAATATATATTTTTTCTAAACTCTTAATATAATCTTTTTCAAAATTACCTGTACACATTTTACCATCAAACATTTGATACTTTGGTAAAAAAAAAAAAAAGCTTCGTCATCTGTTATTATTAATGTTACAATTTTACATCAATAATAAAACTTTTATAAAGAATGAATTATGTGTTGAAATTGAAAGTAAAAGGAATAATCATATTTTAAAATAAAATATTTGAATTTTCGTTTCATATCCATAAAAATTCAATCTTTCGTATTTGTATGGTATCAATTCACTTTTGTAAAAAATTTTAAAACTGAATGATAAATCTGAATGATGAATCGTTTTTACTTTACGCACTATGCAACTGACATTGAAATTCTTTTTTTTTTCACATACGGGAGAAGAAAATGGCTTTGCGCCTCAACATTCATAAATATAAAATAGGAAAAAGCTACACGTTGTTTTCAATTTTCTCCTGCTTTAGGATCTTGTCTTTGGTTTGTTAGAATATAGAATATACACATTTGCAAACTTAGTCCTACTATTTAAAATTTTACTATGAAAAATAGAATATCTAATAAAGTAAAATTTAAAAAAAAAAAAATTTTTACAAAACCCTGAATCTCTACACTTATTTTTGCATGGTGTCCAGCCAGCTTTAAGTGTTATATTTCATCTGTTTGTTTTAAAAATTTTTTGCATTTGAATGATTTCTTTTGAGAAAAGTACATGTCGCTTGATTAATTTTAATAATTTAAATAATAAAAATATAATGAAAATCAATAGAATTCTGCTGGTTTTCAGTGTTATAAATTAATCATGTGAATAATTAGATTCATAGACATCTTTTCTAAATAAATGCTTATTTTTTGTAAGAATCATGGATAAGTTTTTTATTATTTTAAAATTTTCTTTGTGTATCACTTTTATATATTATAAAAATTCTTTGTTTACACTTTATATTACTTATTATTATAAAAGTTTAAAGAAGAAATAATTAAGTTTAACACATACTTAATTTTATTTTTTCATAGAAAATATTATATATTTTTTGCTCTATTCAAATGAAACATTAATTTTTAGCCACTTCAAATGAAAAATGTATATTTTGGTGAAAGTAATGTGAGTAATACTGAAATATTTATTATGATAAAGATTATTAATGAAATCGCATCTGATAATTCATTTCAATATCCTTTAATAAAGTATGCGTAATTTCGTTCTATATATGAATAACTTACCTTCTAAGCAATAATAAACTCCATATTATATAGGATATTTATCTATACTTGTGTGTTACATTTTCAAATAATATTTCTATTATGTATTCATTTTTTAATAGAAGTTATTAGCTATTATTTTGAAATAAAAACTACATATTTTATTTTATACGTAATGTTTTTGAGGACTTCTGGAAACAAGGAATGAGATAGTAAATCAAAATATATATTTGAATAAAATTATTTGAAATAATTTTATTATATTTTAACTTTATATAAAAATTCTGATTCTAATATTTTAATAATAATTGAATTTTAAATACAGTACAATAAATGCAATGTAATCTTTATAAAAAGTCATTTGAACAGGGTATATATTTCTTTGTTTCAAAATAAAATTATCATATAGGTAATTTGCAAATTATAAAAAAATGTAAATAAAAAATATATACATTCGAATTACCTATAATCGAAATGTGTCTTTAAAAGCTAAATCAATTAGCTAAAGAAGCTGACATGTTTAATAAAAAAGCCGAACTAATTAAAATGTCAAGTATAAGTAAAATATCTGTAAATACTAAAATGAAAATTGAAATACCTGTCTATTTTCTTTAATTAGTCAGAAACTATAATGTAAGAAATAGTTAACAATTATTTTTATATAAGCTCTTATGAATAAACTGAAACTCAAACGAATTAATATATAAAGCGTTTTAAATTGCGTAAACTATCTATATAAACAATAAATAATATTACATTGTTTTCTACATATTATGTATATGCCTTTGAACATTAAGGTAAATTTAGAATTATTTTAAAAGGCTGGAAGTGTTTTGAATTTTTTCGACTGAAATATACTTTTTATGTTACTAATACTTTTATTGATATTAAATGCAATTACTACACATTAAAATTTTTCTTTGAAAAATAGATACAAATAGATTTATAACTTTAAACAAAATATTCAATAATCCTTGAGTGACAATAATATTTAAAATAAAAAAATCACTCACTGTGTTTGAGAAATTAGTTGCCAGAAAATGTCATGAAACAAGTTCCAGATTTTCTAAAACAAGTGTTTTGATTACTTAGTGCTTGAGAAAATTCTCCAAGGCTTGAAATCTTTCACGTGAATGTTCATATACCTTTTACTTTTAAAACATTTTAGAAAATTGTAAAATAAAACCTTATTATTTGTGAAGAAAATACAAATTTTATAGCTCAATCCAACTTAACTAACTTCATTCAAAAGTGTTTGTAATTTAATTTAAGCCTAATTTAGTACACTTTACTTAAATTGTGAAGCCCTTTTTAACTTATTTTAAACTAGTTTACTTGCTTTAAAAATCTAGGTTAATTATAAGAATTTGATTTTTACTTATATTTTTAGTCATAAATTAGATTACCAACGTTTTACTTATGACCGTTCCTTTTCCTAATTTTTATACGCTTTTCTAAATTATTTTTGTGTGCGAAATTTTTTATCTAAATTATTAAAAAATTCATAATAAAAAGAATTATTTTTTAAGAATTCTAAATTATTCATTAATTAATAGAACAGATCAATTTAGACTTTTGAAGAGTCGAATACAAAAATGCAGCATTTATCCAAAGGCAGTAATTATACTGTCTTTCACAGAGAGTAAAAATCACTTAAGAGGAAGGTTCAATGTAGTCCATTTTCTCAATTAAAATAGTTTCCTCATTTAATCCATTATAAAATACATTTTTTAAAAAAAATACAATATAAATTGTCCTCACATGGGAACAGTAAAATAATCTAGGGATAAGTTGAAATGTGGCACAAAATATCTTAAATCTATATTTTATACAAACATATATTTCACGGAGTTACATAACAGAGATACAATTTAATAATACAAAAAAAAATTATTCTAAATTTTAAAGTAAAATACTTTTTACAGATATTTTCGTTAATAATAATTTTATTATAAAATGGTTATTAAGAAGCATTTTATAATGAAACTATTGTATTAGTTAATCTTTATATTTAATTTTAATTAAATTAGTGGTTAGTAAATTAATAGCATATATATATTACAGATGGACTTGAATTTAAAGAAATGTATTCTCTAAAATTAAATAATCATATGTTAAATATTTAATTCATATGAGTAAAAATTTAATTTATGACTCACCGTGGTGTATTTGTAAGATTACATACATAAGAAAGAAAAGTTCTAAGCTCTACCTCAACTGTGTTTGAACAACAGCAGGTGGAGGAAGTTCATTGTATGCATTCACATTTGTTAAAAGGATTGCTTTAGAATTCAACAATATTTTTTACCACTAATAATAATTTGTAGTCCAACCAATAAGTTGTAGTCTTTGTTAAAAAAAATCTTTAAGAAAATATCAATTATTAGGCTGTCCCCAATGCTATCACCTTAGACTCATATTTTCAAACAACAAGATTAAACTTCAATTTAAAGTTTTGAAAACTAATTCTAGAACATATAAAATACGCAATAATGAAACAATATGTGCGTACTTACTATTTTAAAATAATAATTCAACCTATCTGTTCATAATTAAAATACAAATGCTTGAATATTATCATTTTAAAAAGGAAACTGAAAAACATTCTAAAGGGAAAATGTCAAAATCATTTTATGATTTTTCTTTAAATTAAAAAATTATTATATATTATATTTAAGAAAAAGATGCAATAATTTTTTAAAAACTAATTTCTTCATTTGTAAAATATCCTTATGTTTAAAATCTCAACTTTGTGGAAACATTTTACTCAAAATATTATAAAATAAGTATTCATGAATAAAAATTTTTATGTCTGCATGATTGAGTTCTAAGTCAATGAAATTGTTATTTTTCCAAACCATTATTACCTTCATTTTTTAGTCATGTGCACAAAAAACTAAATTATTTGTCTCTGATATTAATTCTCTCATTTAATGTATATAGATAAAGAAAAATAATAGCTGAAAAATACGTTTACTTTTGTTAACCAGAGCACATCAAACCTAAAATTATAATTTATTTAATTATACAAAGAATGATTATTATGAAATTGTTAGTTATATTATATATTATTTTCTCACGTGAAAACCTTTTTATTATAGTTTCTTAAGTGACCTGGACAAAAAATATAAATATTTTTTTATTGTTATAAAATTGAGAACTGAATGTTGCAATTGTTTATTATGCAAGTGGAGAAAAGAATTGTATTTGTCTAGTTTCTAAATTAGGATTTAATGATGTAAACACAAAATAAATAATTTGTAATATAAGTTTTTCATTTCTTGAAATTATTGGAACAATATTTTACAAGCTCAACAACATAGTATCACTTACAAGTTACAATTATGTGATCTTATCGAAAAATATGGTTTAAACGTAATCAAAAAAAAGAATAATTCCTTTTCTAACATAATTAGAAGATATAAACTATGTTAAAATGATTAGTTTGTTTCATTTTTGTTTTGTGAAAGTGATATAATGCATACAAATTGAGTTTAAAATGTTAATTTATTTCTATCTAAATCTAAAATTTCAACGTTTGTAGATAACACTTTTCGAAAAATGAGTACTCTTAGTACCATAATGAACGAAGCGTAAAATTCTAGTCAATTCCTTTAATGGGCTACATATTTTTTTAATTGTCTTCAATGGTTTCAAAGTCTCTTCTGTTGTCTTTAATGGCTGGTAATGCATTAACAACGAAGGTGCATTTTATCAACAAATATTTCAAGTGCATGCTTTGTTTTCTAATAGGCTTTAAATGGAACCCAGTACAAATTCTTGAGCTTATCAAAAACATGAAATGATTCTAAATTAAGACAAATAATTCTCACAATTATAAGAGATTCAACTTAAAATTTTCATGACAATAAATAGGAAGTTTCAAAATTTTCTATTGCGGCATCCTACAAAAATGAGTGAAATGCAACTATAAATTTCTAAAAAGAAATTCGATGCAATAACATTTTAAAATTCTTTTTTAAAAAAGTTTAGGCAGTATCAATTTTTAACATTAAATTCTTTTTAATACTTAAAAATAACTTGACTCGTCATAATTTAACTACTAAGATTTGTAATTTGGATTGCCATTGATATTAAAGTAAAGCACTTAACTGAGAATATTACATTTTTTGTTCTTGCAAGTAAATATTCTTAGAAGTAATACTTCTAAGAATATTGAGGTACTTAAGTAATACTTAAGTACTTATTATAAGTTTTGTTATTTAAGGTACTAAGTAATACTTAAGTACCTCAAATAACAAAATTTTTGCATATGACTTGCTTAAATCTCTATATTTAATTACTTTACCTAAAATAGAGATGGAAGCACATCTTTGTCTGAAAAACAAAATGTGGATGAATAAATTCGACAACTTTCTTTTACTATGATTAACATATTTTTTTGTATTTTCTAATATCAAAATATTATACTCAAAACTAAAAATAAAAGGAAGAAATCATGATAAGTTTAACTTAATTTGATCATTTAACTAAACTAATTGGAAAATTTAATTCTAAACTGAATCAGCTAAAAGATTTTTTCTTCGTATTCCAAGAGTTTTTCCATTTAATTGTAAAACTTTTTAAATCAAAATTTTAAGAGTTTGTAAAATATTAAGGTTTTAAATATTATAAAATATAAGGTTTGTAAAATATTAATTTTTCAATAATTAAAATATCAATTTTGTTCAGAAATAACTAATAAATCTAAACATTTATAACTCCATTTAGAAATTCAAAGTTTTAAAATTTTTTTTATTATCTTTAAAAATGTATTCAAAACTGCTATGGCACAAATTTATTTTTATTATACCACCAAGTAATATATATTTGCTAAATAGGAAATAACTTAAAATTTTCATTCTCACACTAATCAGGATAGATTTCATCAACCTCGCTTCTATTTTTCTCACTATTAAATTTTCTTTATACCAAAGTATTCCATCGTACACTGAAAAAACGACTTATTTAATATTTCTTAATTTGTTTCAGGTGAATCTGCTTGCACTATAAAATTATTCTCCTTATGGTTGCAAAATGTGGTATAAAAGTATTGTTGAATATTATTGAAGAAATTTATATGTAATGAATATATGGTATGAAAATTATTGAAGAAATTTATAATATTTATATACTGAAATAAAAACATCAATGAATAATCATTTATGTAAGAATAATAGTTATTACTATAAACAATTATAAATTTAAATCTGCATAAAAGATGAATACTTTTTATGAATTTAAAGGTCAAAAGCAGTTACCATGAAATATCTGTAAAACTATTTATTTATATAAAATTAAAGTAAGTAATATGTTTCTTAATTTCAAACAATGATCAATATCTGTCTCTGCATTAATACTTAAGAGAATTATGTTAAATGTTTTATAATCAATAAGAATGTCATATTTGATAAATAAAATACAACTTTCATAATTATTTAAAAATTATATCCTTCGTTTGAGTCTTTTAATTTACACGTCATCATTACCATAAAACAATCATTTATTTTACCTAGTAACTGATAGTAATTATTCTTTTAGGAATGGTTAATTAATATTTTCTGAGAGATACTGTAATTTGAGAAAAGGGAAAATTAATTAAGTCTCATTTTTACAGGAATTATACAATATGAAGCAAAAAATCTTAAATATTTTACTCCATTTTTCTCTCAACGAGAAAGTATGTATTTAATTATTTGACATAAAAGTAATTAGCACTTCTTGAATTGGCTACAAAGATATTAATTAAAATACTTTAGAAAGCGTAATTATTTAGTTTATATTTATTTTTAGTCTTTTTTAAATTTTTGTTTTCTTTATTTATTGAAGAATTGCAAATATGTTATTGTTACTAATCCCAGATTGTCTAGCAAAGGTAGACAATCTCTATAAATCAAAAAATAGACAAAAAGCTGAATAACAAATATAATTAGAAATGATATTATAATTCACATATATTCATTTTTTTATAAATGTTTATTACTTAGATAATCTTAGACGGTGCAACAATATTTCTTACATATTTTTGTACATCTGACACTTTAAAAACATTAAACGAACTACAAAAAGATAAATATTAGTTTTTTCTAATAATTTATAAAACCAATTTCCATTATTTATTGTTTTAAAATAAGTTATTTAAAAATATATTGTTATTGAATTGCTGCTTCTACCTAACTTTATCTAAATCAAAAGCATTTATTACATTAACAAAAAAATGTTTATGAATTTATTCAACTGTATAATACATCTTTTTGTCGTTCGATTTTCATAAACAAATGTTTTTATAATGTATGTTAATGTAACTATTATATTCTATTACTTTATAAATATTAAAATTTTGTCTTTCAAATGCCAACAAATTTATTACGCGTAACATGTGACATAATCTATAAGCATGTGTAAACACAGGAATACTATTGATCATTAATTTTTCATAATCAGTATCACTATCAAGTCTTAGCAATCGTGTATACAATTAAATGTCAGATTTTCTTATTGTATAAATTCGTAGGATGTTTAAATGTAATATAGTTGCTTAGTTAATCTTTCAGGTAGAAAATTCAATTTGAATCTTAGTCTAATAATCACTTGAATCAATAACTTGGAAGAAAACGTCTAGATATAATAGTAACTGCAATAATTTGAGTCTTTATTCAGACTTTTATATATTCAGTCTTTTTTATGTGCACGTTAAAAGAATCAATATACGTGTACCCTAAAATTACTGTTTCCATTACACTGAACAGATTCCTTAATTATAAAAAGTTCATTTTCAACCATTATAAATAAACATTATTACTTTTAAGTAAAGTTTGGTATTTTTGTCTATAATTCAAAAATAACCATTTATGTTTAGATTCGCCTGCATTCGTATTAACTTTCAATGAAATTATTAAAATTTATAAAAGGTGTGTAAATTTTACAGTAATCATTTTTGCTTTTAAAGCCTATTGTGAAATGGTTGTATCTTCCAAAAATTATCAGACTTTGTATTTTATTCAATAACAAAATAATATAGCTTGATATAATTACATTAATTACTCTGATTTCGAAATAATAATCAATTGCGAGAAATTCTTAATGTTTTATTTCGGTAAAATAATCTTAAAAAAAAGAACAAATCTATTTACGAAAGTAACAGAGAGAAATTATAGAAATTCTGTTTCAGAATAAGTAAATAGCTACACATATATTACAAATTAAGGGACTTAGAATTAATTTGTGATGTAATTATAAAAGAAATTACACACCTCTTATAATAAACATTTAAAATTGCATTAATCAACCCCTGTTTTATACTATTCATAAAAATTACCAATAAATTTCTTCGGAATCTTACAAATGTTCTTTAGGAAACTTTTTAATCACTAAAAAGTTCAATGTTAATTGGATTTATTTAGATGAGGTCCTTCTAACCCAAATTACGGTTCTAATTTCTCAAAACTTGTAAAGATTTTTTTAAAGACCCAAAAATAAATGTAATATTTGAGTATTACTAATGAACACCAGTAAAACGTGTGAAAAGTACTAAAAAACATTTTCTAATTATCAATTAAAATTACAGAAATGGTACATTTTTTTTCCAAAAATTAAAATTCTCAAAATAGAACATTCACATGCAAAAAATTTCATAGTAACAGAAATTCTTAAAAAAGAATTTTAAATTACTTTTTACTCTAATTACACTCTATTTTATCATTGCTAATAAGTCTCGTCAGGAGCTAATTAAAGTTTTGGTGTTCAATTTTACATGGTATCACCTTTTTCTCTTTTAGATATCAAAAGAACTTTCTTACATAAATTTACAGCAACGTGCATTAGATTCAAGTAATCTTCTTTTTTTAGAAATTACTTTTTTTTTTTGTATTATTACACAACTAGACAGCGTTTTCATAATATACTATTGCATTTACAGTCAAAATTTCTGATTCGAAAAGATATAATTTCTAAGCTAATGAAAACAATTTAAATGCATAAATTTAAAAATGCTCATGATTTTTAACCCACTGCAAATATATTTAATTTTAACGCAATTAATCTTTTTTTTTCTTCAGTATAATCATATTTTTAACTATACACATTTTTCTGCATATTTTCATACTAATTAGGAATTGATTCAAAATTTTTTGTTCATTTTAATTTTAAATTAAAAAATATTAAAAATTTATTCATTTTAATTGTCATTAAGAATATATCAATTGTTAAAAAATTAAAGAATCATGTTTATTAATAAAGTTATGCGGTATCACGTTTTTTCTCAGTCCTTTTGTGAAATCTACATTTCAGATTTAACTAATTACTTAGTTTTTCTGTAACTAAGAAATTGCTAAAATGCTGGTTGCTCATTATTTTAAATACTTACGAGGGATTATTGTAATGATGAATCTAAGCTTTTTAAAAGAAAAAAATTATAAACATATATTTTCCATACGTAAGAAACATTTAATTTCCACATTTTAATAAGAATATATTTAAATATAAAATATATAATTTGGTTGAATCAAAGAATCTAATTATTTGAAAGATATTTGAATTAATCAATGCGATACAAAACTGTTTCTTAATGTTTATTCCATGTCAAATTGTAACTTACTTTTATTATTTAGAATAATTAAAATAAAAAGAAGAGGGGCTTATTTAACTTTTAAATACAACATCATAAATATTTTAGCATTTTATTAAAATAAAATTGGTAAAAATAATAAAGTTGGTAAAACGTTTTTCCATCAAGGAATAATAAACTTAATATGTTACAATTCCGATTATGAGCATATTTCATCGAAAAGCAATATTACATTCAAGTAAGCAAATTATTTTCTATATATTTTTATAATCTTATTCAGTTATATCATATTAATTGAACTGAGATTTGTGACAAATCAATGAAAAACTAGTCTTCCGATTAAAATATTTTACAATTTTTGTAATAACATCTAATTGTCATCAACTATATAGAAATATTTTGTAAAAAGATACCGCAATTGATATTATCATTAAAATTTGCTAACATACATTAAAAAGGGAAGATTTAAACATTAAAATGCCATGTTAATCAAGATGTCATAAAATATTTAACTATGATCATTGGCTGAAATTAACTGAATGAAATAATTGAATTACAACTGCCAACACACTATACTGTTACACAAAACAGTATTATTTCGAATTGAATAATTGTAAATCTTTCACACAAACTAAATATATATCTTCTCATTTCAACGAATGATAGCAACTGAAATTAAGAAAATCTTCAAAATTTCTGTCCCTACAGGATAGAGTGCATTATTTTACCTCAGTAAAAGTTTATCGAAAAGTTGATATTCAACTTGTAAAAAATTATAACTTCAGTTGGTTACATTCAGGAATATGTTAAAATGCTTAGGAAATAATATCTTTTGAATTAGAAAGCGGGAGAGAGACAAACATAACGCATTTTTATTAGTATTGTAAAGAGTTACAAAACCACCAATTTCCTTCCCTCTTTGAGTTGAATTGCGTCAAAGAAATATATAAAGATTTGCTTAGAGGAAAGAATACTTTATATTCTTCCTGCATATAAAATCCAGAATATACCCAACTAAACACGGGAAACACCTTAAGCCTTTTACTGAATCTAGTTTAATTATTTTTTAGAAAATGTACCGACAACAATTCGAGGATTCTATTTTCAATACAGGTCATATCATGGAGCATTTTGAGCTTTTTAATATATTTGGATTTTGCTGCTGCAGTTTTGGGAATCAATTTTTTTACAGAAAAGTCTGAAATGAAATCAATGACTTTTAACATACCAGATGATCTTACTTTCTTAGAATAAACATCAAAACACGTCCTAAATATTAGATGTGATTTTAAAACCGGGATAGTATAATAAAAAATATAATTTTACCATAACATTTTGAGTGCTATTTGTCAATGCATACTATTATTAACATTCCTCGTTGGGGAGTCTTCGAAAATTTTTATTGTAATAGTTCTCAATCTATAAAAACAAATTTTCAAATTTAAGAGATTGACTCTCTTTTTTCGCAAATAAGTAATTGTTTTCAAAATATATATGAATATTTTTCTTAAAACATAAAATACTTACATTTATAAAGGTTTTAATTATATATATATATATACTTATTCATATACCAATATAATTAACACCTTTTTTTTTTTTTTATATAAATGAAAAAAGAAAAGATTGGCAAATAATTTAATTTCAATGTAAGATACTGTGAATAAAATTCATTTTTTAATTTTAGATTGAAATAAAGTTTTAAAAAGTCGATATTTAATATTTAATTAATACTTATTTAGAACTAGAAAAAATGCAATTCAGTTTCATAACACTTTAAATAAAGCATTTTAAAGATGTGAATATACATAAAAAAAAGCAATGTGCATTTTATAATTCTAATATATTTTTAAAAGACTACATTTTTAAGTTAAAATTATGGTGGTTTGAATAAAAATAATACAAATTAATTCTTTCAAAAATTAAAATCCTTAATTGTTTAAGCCTATCGTAACATTTAAGGGAGTTTCCTCTCCATGAAAAGGAATAAGTTATATTTTTTGAAAATTGAAAAAAAAATTATAATTTCATTTCCTCTTTTATATATATATATATATATAGGTTGTCCAAAATAATGAAAAACCCTTGTTGGAAACAATAACTTCCATTGTAGTACTATAAGATTAAAATCAATACGTAATTACCAGATTTTTGTATTTCATTGTTGCTTAGTCTCAAAGATGAATGTGTTAGGTATCAATCAAAATTTATTTCGTTTCGATTGAAGTTAAAATCAAGAAATTTAATATAGCATTTTATCAAGAAATTTAATAAAGTACTTTATATTCAATAATTTTTATACGCAGTAATATTATGTTTATAAAATTAAAATTAGTAATTTTTCAACTCTATTTAGATTCAAATTTCTTTCACAAAAAAACTTGTTTTGAATTAAAAGGGTGCGAGGTTCTATATTAAAAATAATTTCATAGTTTTCTATTATTTTATTTTCCCTTTTTAATGGCTTAAAATTCCATATTAATATAAAATATTAAAGTAAAAATTTTAATATTTAATGCAAAATAGATATTTATTTCTATAACAGAAAAATATTTTCTATACAAAGACCAGTAGAATTTTTATATATTAAAATAAATAAAATAATTTTGACTTGTAAAATATGCTTTTATTACATGAATTCTTGATTGATAGTATTGAATAATTTTTCATAGAGGATTTATTGATATGGCTAACGTTGCATGTTTCATCATCAGTATTTTACGACACCTTTATAAATTAAAATAAACATTTTGAAATAATAAATATATAACTTTTAATTTTTTCTTGTATAATTGTATTTCCAAAATTAAAACTTCATAATGCTTTAAACAAAACTGATATAATTTACATCAAAATTTTACTTAATAATTGTGTAATTAATTAATACTAATAGATATATATTTAATTTATTATATATTAATTTAAGGAATATTTTATAAATAAATTTGATTATAAAAATCAACGAAATAACCGTCTACAAAATATTAACATATCATAAGTTTAATTAGTTTTTGTACAAATAAAGTAATTGATGAAAGAACTTATAGTTAATGATATTAATAGAAACATATCTCTGTAAGTAAAATAAAATAATAATTTTTGGGATAAATTTGGTAAATACTTTAAATAAGCATTATTTTCAACATTTGTACACTTATAGGTAAGATCAATGTTTCTGCAAAATTACTATATCTCACTTCAATCTATTTTTAAATAATCAATAAAATAAAATTTTGTGACTACAGACAAAAACATTCACTAAAATTTTAGAATCAAATCTGACTTTTTGGAAAATCAGTATCAAATCTAATGGTGCTTATCAAAAATTCTTATACTAGATATCTAGAATCCAAGATTTTCCAGTAAACACCATTAAGAAAGCAATGCTTACTTTCATGGTGCTTCAAATTAATTTCAAAAATCTGTGCTTTTAAAACTCAAATTTAAAAATTTTTCTATATATTTAATAATTATACATAACACAATTAATAATATAGCATCATCTTTATTTAAGCAACAATTCTTTTTAAGATTCCATTTATCATCAAGTTAATAATTTTAAAAGTTTATGAGAAGAGATTAATAAAGATAGCCAGACAAATAAATGTAATATAAATGATGTATACAATTATATGATTCTTTCATTTTTAATTAGTTACAAGAAATTTCGTTTCATAAATATCAATCCATTTTGAATTTAAAGATAAAAGGAAGATATTAAGGGAATTATGAAACAAAAACAAAAATAATTATTCAAATTAAAGCAATGTTTATTACGGTTTTGTAGTTAAAATAATATTTTATAGACAAGTTCTTGCTCAAGATAGTGCAATTTTAGAATAATTTGATTATATGCTAATAAAAATCACACATTTAAACACGAATATATATAAATCGTTCCACTAATAGAGACGAAAAATAGAAAATAAAGAAATGTAACCCAATAGAGACATTCTTTCTAAAATAATAATTATTATTTTAGGTTTCATTCTGACTTAATAAATTATCAATGTATTACTATCATGAGTTCTAATTTAAATTTCAATATAATTGTGATTTTGAATTTAAAAGTGGTTATTATATGTCCTTTAGATGTTGTAACAACATATAATACTACTTGTCAGTAATATTTGAACTTAAATCTAAAATTTCTTACCGCTGATCCTATTATCCAACTTATTAGAAGCACAAGCCTTCTTTACTTCAAAGAACTTTAATTTCAAAGTTATGATAATGAAATGTAAAATGTTTATTTTTAAAAAAATTTTAAGCAATTTTTAATTTAAATCTGCCATTACAGAAATCACGATTATGGTAAAAATCAATTTTATGATTATCGCCTCAAATATTAATATTTGGTTATTTTGGGTTTTTTATTTTGGGATGGCAGTTATAGATTACAATTTGTTATAATTTATTAATACGAAACATTTGTGTTACAAAAACTTTTAAGGCTAAGTCTTAGGAGCCAGTTCGGCGATAAATGTATCAAACTGTGGGTTACTACAATGGAATGTATTCTTGCAATTTTATGTGCATGAGTTTTGATTTGATTTGACCCTGATTTGAGCATCCGCGAAATTTGTTTGGAATTTTAATAACTCAATCATAAATTTCTTATTTTTGGTTGAATTGTAACTCTATAATAATGAAATTTAAGTATTTAAATTTGCGTTTTGCTTTGAAAATGTTTATCAAATTCAAATTTAAGTATTTGAAGTTATATTTTATTTTTAAATGTATATTATATTGAGAATTTTGAATTTCAGTATTAGTTTGTAAAACGTAATTTTAATATTAATATTTGATAGTGATAAATTAAATTTGCGTTGTTTTAATTCTGAAAGTGATGATAAGGTCAATATTTTTATTTTGTTTATTAATTGATTAAAATTGCTGTTGTGTGTAGTAATTTATGAAATTCATTGAGTAATTTGTAAAGATAGTTGACACTTATTTCGGTTTACTGTGGATTGTAAGGCTTAGTTATTAATTTAGCTGTATTGCTCTGTTCTCTCTGAGGTAGATAGTATAACATTTTTTTTACTAAGAGCTCTACTTCTTGGTTAATTAAAATCCGAGTTTTCATAAAAATGTATGTTATTTACATTGTAGACTTAGCTTAATTACCGGGATGTCTCCCTCTGTATACTGCGTAATATTTAGTGTATATTTGCTTTTTAATTTGTAATAGTTGTGAATTTGTTTCTAGTTATTAGTATTTTAATAATTCTGTTGTAAATAAATACAGTGAAATATTCGAAATATATATATTGATGTTTGAAATTTAAAATAACGCGAGATAGCAAAGTTCAATTTGAGAACAAACGAGATTTATAAACTGAACATTTTGCAAAGCGACGTAATTTAGGTTGGAGAAATAATTGTGCAGTACTTGCAGCGAAAATTGGAAACCATGCTAAATCCGGGTAGGATCCTAGAATTTTATTATTGTTGACTTTCAAAACACTTTTTCCTATTAAAATAATTAAACATCTAAACCTTTTACTCTTTTAAATATGCTTAATATTATAGATTAAAATAAAATGCTGATCTATTTAGCATATGCCATTTAATGCATTCCTGTGTTCAAGGTTCGTTTTTACACTTTAATCTGCTGATCTGTTTCAACTTAAATTTATGTTTCTTAATTTTTTGAGATAATGACTAATACCTCACATTCTCTATAATTTTATGTCGCTTTAATCATAAAAAAATGACTAACTATTTCGATATTTAGCATATATACTCTAACTATCAAAAACTAAAGTATTTTGTCTCTTGTGTAATATCTTGTATTTTTTCTGAAAACAGTTCTAATACTTAATCATAAAACTAAAAAATAAATCTGAATATATAATAAGCTTAGCGTTTAAATTAATTGTCGTAAGAATTAATAGATATTAATTGAAAATTTTACATAAGTAATACTACAATGTAAACAAAAAAATTATTGCCGTTTTCGCGTTGTCATTGAATGAACTGAGAATTAGTATGCAAAGTAGTGTACGACGTAATTGATACACAGATCAGTCAAGAGTAAAAATATCTGTCGTTATAAAAGCAGATCTATCGGGCACGTTCATCAATCGTAATTCGTACAGTATGTAGGGAAATAGGTGGTCACAGGAGCTGGTTCGGTAATGTTTTCTTCATGATTTCAAAGTTTCTTATCAGCTGCTGCATAAAGTCACCGAATATGTCAAGCGTTTATGGTTAATGCTGTGATTGAACCTATAATATGGCATTGGTTTCATAAATTCTAGTCGAGAGTTTTGTATCTCAAAGATATCTATCAGAGATGAAACTCGCAGTTTAACATAGGCCTCGGATGATGAAGCTTTGCAGGTAGCCCTTGAGAAAGACATTAGTCAAACGTGTGATTATGTTTTGAAAGTTTTTGATGAAATGGTTAGATTTCATCTGCACCACTTAGGTAAGACATACAGGCTGAGCTAGTAGGTTCTTCACGTGCTGTTGAAAGTCTATAAGCAATAGCGAATGGTAATCTGTTTATAGTTGCTGTTTTTGCTACGGTAGAGAAACTATATTCAATCGAAAGCTGACCAGTGACAAAAAGTGGGTCCTATAGGACACTCTTAAGGTCATTGGCTGTCACATTGTCATAAACTTTGGTTATCACCCCAAGATACTGCCCCGCACAGCACAAGTCCACTTATGCATCCACGCAAGATTATGCTTTGTGTCTGGGAAACTAATCGTCAAGTGGTTCACTAAGATCAGCTACAAATGGTCCAAATTGGGCAGCAGTGGCGTGCTTAGTTAGGACGTTCATTTTCGTTATTGGAAAATAGTGAGTTCGAATCCTGACCGAAACAAAAGTCCGACGTGTTCACTAATGGCGGTTAGTGCACGTTAAATATTTCATGGTCGTGACCTCCATATGAAATGATACCTCTGGGGATGGCAGCCCTAGTACAAGGAAGTATTCTGCTTGCTCCCAGCTTATCCTCACCGGCTGCATGAAGACTTTTAACCGACTGCTTCTATCAAACTGGTAGAGCCCAACTCATAACGTGGTACAGGGAAGCAAGCTGGTGCAACAAATCACTAAATTAGAAGTATTACACCATATCCATAATGCTGCCTTTTATAATTCAGTGCTCTGTATCAATTCTCAGGATCCATTAGCGTAAAGATACATGACTAGACGAAAGATACTACAGTAGTGTTTGCAGTTACAAGGATATATTATTTAATAGATAAAGTATCATCTATCGATATGGATAATTAGAGAAAAGTATATTATTATGGTAAAACATCATTATTTGTTTCCAAATATTTAGTATTATAAATTTGGTAGAACAATACGAGAAGAAACTTGTGATTGTTCCATTAAATTTATACAAGCAGAATTTATATAGTACGAAAAGAATAACAGAATACTCATGTACATTTATTTGAATTATAAGATACATTCATTATAATTATAGAAATTATTAAACTTTTTGCATCAAACTTTTGGCAAGCCAAAAAGCTCCAGTTCTATTGTGATCGACATTTAAATTAGATTTTTAGAGGTATTATTTTATCTTTTTTAATTCCAAAAACTTAAACCATGTTCACTATTAGAACGTTTGATATGACTGATAGGTAATTTCATCTGCTTACAAACTTTCTGATTAAGATTTTTTACTATTGCTTATACTTAAGAATTACAAAAATTAATATTTACTACATGAACTATTAACATATTAAAATGTATTATGCACTTCCTTCATAAGAATATTTTTAAGTCTTTTATATTAAAATAAATGCTTCGTTAATGTTTACACTAATCAAAGAAATAAACTAATACACTGATTTTAAAAATTATAATAATCATTATTTATTGTTTAACAGGAAAAGAAAAGATAGCGTTTCTACTTTGACTGAAAAAATGTTTTAAAACAAATCACACATACACGTACAAATACAATCAATTATTGCCTACATGAAATTCCACTTAAATCGATCAATAAACATAGTATTTTTCCATAAATGCAAAAACTCAGTCTCGAATATTATTTTCAAAATAAAAAGTAAATGAATCATTTAGATAAGAAAATTGAATGTCAGTCTTAATATTCCAAATAAGATGGATTACTTCGTTGGCATTGTATTTCTCTTTTCAAAGAATTTACTGAGGATTTTTCCAATATTGACAGTTTTGCTGCTTTTTTGTTTTAATAGTTGCATAGCTACAAATTAAATGGAAATATGCAATGTAATTATAAATTTATTCTTTGAAAAAAGTGTTAAAAAAATTATTTGTTTTCTCCATTGCATTTAAATAAAAAATAACAAAGCCTTATTATGTTCGTTCAATGTACAAAACTATATATTATTTTTTAAAAAAATGTAAATATTAACCTATTTTTCATATTTTTTCCTTTATTTTGGAGATTCTAATGTTACACTGAAATCATCATCTGAATTTCAATAAATAAAACGAATACAATTTTAATAACAATGTAAATTCTTAAGCAAAAATGCATCAAAATATAATTTGTCAGATCTGAAAGCATTTTCAAATTTAAATTCCTTCAAATTCTAATTTAAATTTTCCAGATGTGTATGCATCTACAAACAGAAACTTTAATTTGGTTTTCCTACTTTTTTAAAATATTTTTTATAAAATTTTGCTAAATAAATGGAAAAAATGTTAAAGTGGATACAAGAAAATTTATGTTTTAATTTTATAAAGACGTGAGAGACTGATAAATGTAAATCAAATTCATCTGAAAATTATTTATAACTTTTTTCACTTATAAAGATTAAAATGAAAAAAACTTTCATTTATTTTCTGAAATAATAATAAACTTAACTTATTTTAATAAAATTAACATGCATTGAAACAATTTTTCATCAATAAACGTAATCATTACCACATACTTACTTCATTATTTCAATCATTAAAACTTATTAAATATAGATATGAATGAGATAATATTCTATATATAACAATGTATAGATTTATTTTTATATAAAAATTTGGATTTTTTCCAATTTATTAATGTCCTTGGAAAAAATAGTTTTATTTTGTATTATTCAATAATGTCAAACTTATTTTTTGAACTTTTTTTTTTCATAGAAAAAACGCCTGATGAATGAATAAAAATAGACTATACTTTGGACTATAACTGAATTTCTGAATGAAATTAACCATGAGCAGTGATTATAAGAAACACTAACATTAATGAAAACTATTGGTACAATTTAAGGTTAAGCCATGATTTTCCTATAGAATACAGTTATTACGAAAAAGCTCCTTTTGTTATTTTGTTATATACGCAATGTTTATACTAAATATTTTTATAGTCAAACAAAAATTATATGGGTATGTTTTATGGCAAAAAACGTGAAAATATTATCAGAAAAATTTAAAAACTCTCAAAAATGTCTTAAATCCGTCTGGAACATCATTGCACTTTATCTTTCTTTCTTTAATGTATGTGAGGCTCAATTCAAACAATTTAATTAGTGATAATATATATAACTGTTAATCAATTTCTATAGCATCTGCTAATAGTCAACACTATAAATATATAGCTTAGTTCATAAAATATTTAAATTGAGTAAAACTACGTCAATACTATTTTAGCACTTATGTATTACTCTCTAATATATCACTTACTTTAATGTTAATAAGTATTATTTACCGTAATATGTCAATTATTTTAGTTTTTTAATAATCTTTGTTGTATTGAAATCATAAATTGAAGTTTATTTAATCATAAAAGTAAGTTAATTGCTTATGGAATTAAAAATTAGTTAACTGAATTTTCATTAAAACTTTTAATAAATCCTATTGTATTGTAAATTAATATTTTTAAATTTTCAAATATTTAAAAAATCAAAAAAAGCATTAAAACTGTAATTGAAAATAAAACAAATCCCTTACAAATTTCAAAAAATATTAATTCAAAATTAAACAAATTCAATTCTAAAGCGAATTACTTATTCAAAATTCTTTTTAAATTTGTATGAAATTATTTGTAAATGTAACATAAAACAAAACTTAAAATATTGCTAAAAGTAAAAAAATGCAAGAGTTAAATATGCATTGTTCCCTATTGATAAACAATGCATAGAAATTTTTTTACAACAAAAGGAAATACTTTTGCTAAATTATTTTTTAGAACCTGATATTGTAACATATTCATGTAATTACAACAAAGTATTTTTATAAAATGAAGAATTTTATTATTTTTAATTATTCTCAATGTCAATATCCTCTTACAAAAGCTTCTGAATGTTGAACATCTTTAAAAGATAAAATATTTTTTGTTCTATTTAAAAGAAAAACAAGTGAATAATTTTCGTAAGAGAAAAATTTAAGTCTCTTCTTTGCTTGTTATAATAATAACATGGATACACATAAAAATAATTTTTCAGATTAAACTTTTATACAAAACTCATTAAATTTATCCAAATTTTTTTATACTGAAGTAAAAATACTCATTAACTATTTTTTAAGTGCGAAAATTCAAATATATTAAGATTTTATACCTTAAAAAGTTTTATTTTCAGAATATGAAAAATATTCCCTAATTTTAAGTATAAGTATGCATAAGCAAATATAACAAATTCTAATAGAAGATTACTATTTTTGTTGCAGATATATCTTTTTCGTAGCTTTACTTCTTAAGAAACTAATTTTTTTCTAAATATGAGTTTTTTATGCAACAGAAAAATATTATTTAATATAAAGCTAAAAACATTATGTATTGGAATAAGTAGTCTTAATTCATATATAGATAAATGTTTTCAAAATACTATTTTTTAATTATAAATTGATTCATTAAAATTAATCCTATTTACCAAAATTAATTGTAAATTCTAAAATTACTGTTGAGTTTTAAGGCAGTAAAAATTATATGGACACTATGTAACTTAAGACTAATGTTCTTATTCTATAATAAAAAATGATGTAGAAATAAGCAATTTCCTTAAGAGAAGTTTATTTGCAATTATGACATTAATTATTCTTTAATTCTGTTTTTACTTACTTTGATTTATATATAGATATTATACTTTTTATAAATTTATGCAATATACATATTTAAATATACAAAAAATGCTATTTTAAATACTCTAATTTTAGAATGAATAGTATCTTCACATTTTATAAAAACAGTAATAATTACTTAATGAACGTAAAAAGGCCTTACAAGACTCACGTCATTGGGCAATCTATATTATGGTGTGAAAGGAATTAGGTATTTTTTTAATTTATTAAAGTGGAAAAGGAATTAGGTATTAATTTAATTTATATATATATATATATTATTTTGCATACATGTAATTATACATGTATCATAAATTTTATTTTTGCATATGCATAATTTTATTTCTTTAAACGTTATATTATTATAAGGAATGCATTCACCTTGCATTAAAAGCTAGGTATGGCATTAAAATCCAGGTCAATACTATATGAAACTGTATATTAACTTTTTATGATTTGATTAATTTTATTTGAAACTGAGTTTATTTGGTGTGATAGCTCTTAATTAACAAATGATTAAATATTTTAAAATCCAGTCATTTAGTTAAAAAACTAAATGGTAATGGATTATATTGTATAAAGCGCTATTGAGACACATTTACTTTCACTAATGTTAGGAAGGATGACCTAATCTTAAAGAATATAATCTTAATAATTATTCTTGAAAGCAATTTTTGAATAACAATTGCTTCAACTTTTCTTATTCAATTATCTTCAGTATTCGATGTAGGAGAAAAGTAGCTTTTTTATGCTTTCTGAATTTCTATCCATTTATTCTTATTTTTTTTTAATCTGACTCAATTTTGATTTAAAATTGCTTAACTTCCATGTTTCAACACCAAAGTATCTTCATATTGTAGTCTGCATAAAATGTTGTTACTCTGTTGTTATAAATATGAAAAAGTGACATGTTATATTAATTAACTTTTTTAAGTTATAAAAATGTTAAGGGCATTAATTTTGTTTCTAATATTTTAATTATAAAATATTCATTTCATAAATACAAATAAAATAAATATTTTAACAAACAAAATTCTTAAAGAAACTAAAATATTTATAATTTAATGCTTTAGCCTACAAATTTGATTACCGGTATTTACAAATTATTCATTTTTTTAATAATAAAAAATGATCTGGCAGATAAGAAATTTGTAGTCATTTTACTATAATTTCATGAAAATGAGATTTATAAATTTTTATTTGAATTTTATATACATCTACATACATATTCTGATAGAAAAATATTCCTTGAATCAAATTCACTACTTTGTTGAAGGCATGCTTTGCACATTAATTCAAAAAAGATTATGATATTGCATAATTCTAAGGAGTCAATCCCAATCCTTTCAGCATGGAAAAATAAGAAAGCAAATCATTTTGCATTTCTTTTACATTTATTTTAAGTGATATTTTTAAAAAATATGAGTGTACTTTAATACTTTCATGTTAAGGATCTATGTTAAAGTTTTTACCTTTTCTCTTTAAAAATTAAGCTAAAATGTACCTTTTGATGAAACGTGAAGTGTAAAATACACATTGCCAAAGTCTCCGGAAACTAGGAGATCTTCATTTCAATGTAACTTATCAGGCTTATCTACTCCCTTATTAAAAAAAACCAAAGAGTTAATTCTGGTGTCACATTAGTTAAAATTTCTCATGGATTTGGATTTGTGTTAATCGAAAATTTTGGAAGGAAAGAAATAATTAATTTTTCTTAAGTTGTGTGCTTTTCTTTTTTTTTCACTCTATTGACAGTAATTTCTTTTGAAATGATCATTTTCATTCACAAACTATTCTTGATTTTTACTTACAATTTTTGTTGAAGAAATCAAGCATTGAAATTTGGTTTGAATATTTATATTTCCTTATCCAAACAAATGTATTTGCAATACATTATATTAAAAGTTTGGATTAATAGTTTAATGAAATGTATGTTGAATACAAAAGTACACACACGCTGGTGAAATAAAATGCTCATTTTCATACATTATAGCTGTTAATAAAATCTAATAAGAAAGTATTACATCCAGAAGTAAAATATTATTTACAGATACTAAGCAGATTAATAAGCTAAAAAGCGTATCTAAAAAATATAACTTAAATCTTTAAAAATAAATGTATTATCAAAAATTTAAGTAAATGCAATAATTAACTGGTAAATGAAAATCCCTAATCTTTGAAAAACATATTTTAATTTGTGTGAGTAATTTTTGGATTTTCTACCCATGAATTGCACATTTCTGAAGGCAATTTGTTCATATGCAGAAAAAATTTTGGTATTTAAAGTTATCATTCAAAATTAAAACATATAGTAGATAAACATTTAGAAAAAAGGGAAAAATTTTTCTACTCAATCAAAATTACATAATAAAGTTTTTAAGTAATACTTAAAAACTTTATTATGTAATTTTGATTGAGTAGAAAAATTTTTCCCTTTTTTCTAAATGTTTATCTACTATATGTTTTCTCAAATGAAATTATAGATTTTGAGACCAAGATTTTAGAAATATTCAAATAATTTTATGATGAAACCTAATAGTACTTCAATTAAAACAATTCACAATTTTTTTCATTTAACTTTAGCTATTCTTAGCTTTTTTTTTTTAACATTTGTAACAAAAGTTAGCATTTTTCATTTGTTTTTACTTAAACTTTATGTTTTAAGAATAATATTCACAGCCTTAACTAATAATTTTACATGATTAAAATGAACTAAATTTGCACTTATATTCTTTAAAAATGTCTTGCAATATTTCATATATTGATGCAGTACTTCATATATGAAAAATTACTTATAAACATACATTATCTTTTGCTGATTGCCCCATATATAATTAGTAGATAATAACTTTTTTTAGTAGAAATAGCATTTATACATGTGTGTGTACCTTAATGAGTCTCCTTGAATATATATATATATATTAAAGGAAGCTCGATAAGGTTATAAAAATATGTTTAAAAGAAAAACAGTGCTCATGTCACTCAGTAAACATATTCTCTTCATTTTAATTTATTGCTATTAAGCATTATTAAATGTGTCACCAAGATGCTATACACTTCCGAATTTTGAAATTTAAGCATTTTTTATGTATAAAATTCTAGCAAACAATTTCCATTTATATGAATCAAAACAATGATAAGGTCACCTATTACATATTAATTTTAAAAATACTTTTATTATCATTTGTTAAAAAAGTTCTATTTTTTTAAAGTAAATAATTCTTACATTCATAGTTCATTAAGCAAAAAAATATTTGTTTTATTAGAATTATTCATAACACCAAAATAAAATTCATCGCTATAATTTATTTTTTTAATTAGGACAATAGTATAGCAGCTTGTTTAATAGTAAATTAAAAATTACGAATTAATTAATATTATTTAATAAAATCCATTTTATGGACGAACATAACTTCGTTAACTGAAAATAGTAAAAAAAAATTTTTTCTTATTTGAGACTATTTTCATATTTGAATTGAATATCGAACAACTTAAGTTTGCTTATTGTTGAAATCTTTAAATTAAGAATGAAATTTAAATTAAACGCGAAGGAATTAAAAGAACATTCAGTAGGCAATTGCTTGTAAAATAAGTAAATTCTGTAAATTTGTAGCACTTTTCTTATATAGCTGTATTTTTTTTTATTTTTTTTTTTTACAAATATTTGTAAAACATTGAGTGCATCTTTAATAACATCAATGAATATTCATAAAATTTATGTTATATTTGAGAAAACTGAAAGATAAAAATAATTAAATATCTCATATACATGAGAACAAGATAACTATAAGAAACTGAATATAAGACCTTCCTCAAAATTCAAAATTATAATATTTTAAACAAAAAGTATAATATTTTTTAAAGTAATGTGAATAAGCACATTAAATGTATAAAAAACCCATAATGTTCTTTAATAAAAATTATTTTACCATTATTAATTAAATAGTTAAAAATGAAATTTATATTAATTAATAACAATAAGCATTAAGTTAGAACTCGAATATTTTACATTGATATATAAAGATAAGTTAAGGCCAAAAATGATAATATTGTTTTTGTAAGAAATTTAAGTAGAATATAAATACTAAAGTCTCATTCTATGTTTATTCATTCAGCAGAAACTGATTTTATGTATATTAACATGTTAATAAAATTAATGTTAAAGAATAATGAAATAATTTTATCATATTTCAATCAACATTTTATGCAAAAATATCTTACAAATATATTAAAAAAGCAAATGAATTCTCTGAATTTGATTTTTGTAAAATATATAGAAAAAATTAAAAATTAAGGTTTCAAATATTGGTTGATTAATAAATTTTCATCTGAAGGAAACGAATTTAAAACTATAACTCAACTGTTAACATTACAATTCTATTAATTAATTTAATCCTTTTTAATAACATGATTATGAGATGCGTTTAATTATAAAGTGTAACTTTTACTTTTAAGGAAAACATTTAAATTTAACGTTTAATAATAAGATGGAATATAGAAAATTTTAGATGCAATATTGTAAACTAGCCTTTAATTTAAAGTTGATGATAATAGCTATCACTTCTCGTAATTCTCAGGCGTGAAAATTTGAAATACTGTAATAAAAGTATGTTTTTGGAAATTTTAAATAATTAATTAATATTACAACTATTTTAGTCATAACTTTTATTTTTAAAACAACAAATTAAAAATAATCATTTCATTAACTATTTACAATATGATTTAAATAATAAAATATATATCCCTCTTTAAATCTAATATTATGTAAGGCACATTATGTATATAAAACAGAGGAAACAGTTAGTAACCCCCTATCTGCCAATAAAATTTCTAAATATGTATTTCTATAGCAATGCAAGAGGGAAAAGTCAAAATTTTTTATTAATTTTTTCCAGTGATTTTAAAATGATAATAAAAATAGAATATTTTAAGAGCTGCAAATATATTTTTTAACTAACTAAAATGAAAGCAATTCTTAAAAAAACCAAGTTTTTCTTGAGTAATGCTACGTATGAATCGGAAAATAATCTTTTTAAGATGTAATGTTATCTTTATTTATCATTATTATAAATTTTTAATGAGAAAAATGTCTTAAGAAGTTTGAATTAATCAACCATTTCTTCAGTCATTTTATGAAAAATATTTCTTAAAAAATAACGTTCAGAATAACCACAATCATTAATTATAATTTTTAAATATTGCCTTGAAAATATGGTCAAAACACACGCACGCTAAAACAATCTTATTACTTTTTAATTTTAAAAACTGTATTATTCTTGATAGTTAAAAACAACATTATAAGCAATGACATTAAATATTTCAATTAAAAGCAATTGTGAAAATAACTCAAATAAAAATTATATAATTAAATTTTTACGGCCAAAAAATGTATAAGATTCTATTTTTCTAAACATTTACAAAAATTCCTGATTTATTTTAATTAATATGAAAAATATCTTTTCTGTGAAAAATAATAATTTTTTCATATTCACTAAGAGATAAGCATTTGTATAATATCTTGCTTTACAATTTTCAATTCCATCAAAACAGTAATAACATTATAAAGTATATTATCTAAAAAATGCAGATATAAATATTCCAAACTTCATCTGGGATAAAATAACACATTAGTATTTGTGACACCATCATACACATAACTAAATATACATTTTATAGCTTACAAAGTATTTCTGTAAAATAACCTCACAATTTAACTTGCTCAGTCTTCTAAGTAGAATGTCTTGTGAGCATTTACAGTTAGTTGCAGAAAATGAATCATTTCATTGTAATGTAAAATAACTTGCTGTAATAAAAATATTGGATTTAATATAACTTTATATTTTGCCTGGCTTCAATTTTTTTCTGTATCTAAACTTTTATATTTATGACATGTATTTCAGTTCAAGAGGAAAATTTAAAATATGTGAATATACTAACTTTTCAATTGAATAGAAAATATTGCTAATTTTTAATAGGATAATATCCTAATTCAACTATTATATACAACATTCAACATAGTACGGCTAGTGATTTAAATGACGTTGTCAATTTAAGCAAGAAAATACATTTTTTGAAAATGTACATGTATAAATAATAAATGCTGAAAAAAATTATGCAAAAAATATTAAAATTTTATTCTTGCCATCTAAAATTTAAATTAATTAAAAGTGTGTATCCTCTAGAGCAAAACTTTATATAATGAGTTACATTATTTTATTTTTGAATCATTTAAATTATTAATTGTTTGTTTATCATAAATTACTTGCAACGAAATTTGTATTCAAAAAAACTTTTTCTTTACTTTCCTTTTCTGAACAAATGTATTTTGAGATAAACTGAAAAATTATTACTGGAATCCAATCCAACAATGTATCAAAATCTAATCCTGAATATATATTGACTAAGTATTCTCAAACACATTAATTTTACATAAACTTAGTAAGTACTATTATTGTAAAAATTTATAGGATTGTATTAACAAGAAGAAATTATGCTTTCCTGCATTTTGCTTAATGTTCTTATTCTCTTAAAATTTTAGTCCAAATTTTTATTCAACAAAATGTATATCTTTCCAAAGCTATGATTCTGAAAATTATTTATTTAAATCAAACAACATTTGGTTATGGTGTATTAATGCATAAAATTTGCTATGAAATAATATTTATGTTCGAATAAGGAAAAGATCCAAATATATTATGAGCAATGTAACGCAGTCAGGAAATAAATAGAAGCCCACACATCTGCGTGGGATTTATTTGATCTAAAACGAAACTTTTGTAGCTCTTGTGCCTGCTAGCAATGATTTCCCATTCCCATTTAACTCACACTTTTTCATTTCACTAGTTCTTAGGTTTTCTTATAAATTCCCTCCTTGAGGTTGATGGAAAAAGGTTTTCTAAAGATACATTTGTGGTAAGAAAGATATTGCATGAAATAATGATAAATCTCAGATACATCAAATACAAATATCAATTTTTTAAAGTAGTATTCAGGGAACTTTTAGTTAATTTAATGTATTATACTATTCTATATTATTTAAACATAACATGATATAAACACAGTTAAAATAAAAATGTGTTAAGTATGAATAATTACTTTTATTTTTTTCGATGGTGTAAGCAGTAAATAACTTAGCTTTTCACTTTTAAAATTTATTATTGATAAAATCTAACATGTTTAGTAATCCGTATAAAATATAGCAAGAATAAAACTTCATGGATACTACAATACAAACTTAAAAAATTAATATTTACTAAATGATTTAGTTTCAGATAATTTTGCTTGTTTGTTTTATAGATTTAAGTATAGATATATTTTTTACTCTTTTGAATTAAATAAAATCCGATTACTTATGCAGTTTTTTAAGAAATTGAAAATATTTTTTTTAGTAATTTCATTTCTTAAGTACACTTATATCAGTGACGATGATGAATTTAAAAAATGAATATATTAACTTTCTAAAGCTGATATTACGTAAAGAATTACAAAATGAAATCAAGACATTCAAGTAGCATAATCTGCTTGACATAAAAATAAACAGGTATATAAAGCGATTTCGTAATCTCAAATTAAATTAATAATGAAGTTTTTCACAACATATACTCAATTAAATGCCTAGTTAGTTCATCAAAGCAAATTCAAAAGAAGTGTATCTTCAGGATGGATTTATGTAACGACAGCTTATATAAAAATATCAAAGAAACCTTAAAACAGTTAAAAATTTTATCCTTTCAAACATACTCAGTAAAGTATTCAAAGCTACCTAATATGAGTTACCATCTATTATTGAGTTTAAAAATATTTTCGATTATTTGCAATTATGTTAGTTACTTGAAAAATTATGTCAATTTGCAAATAACTGGCAAAATTAATTGAACTGAATAGAGTAAATTTATGTAATTACTGAATAAAGCAAATTTAAGTAATTGAGTTTAATTCAAGGTGATACCCGAGGGTATTGTAAAATAAAAGTGGGGGTAATTAAGCTACGTTCTTCTTGCTTTAGATATTCATAATCAAAATAATCAAAAATGATGATTAGAAATTTCTCCATTATTCTACAGAACTTGAGTGTGGAATATTATGAAGAATTTATATTCAATATGTTTAAATAATATTTATTTCTCTTAAAATTCCTTATTAAGATTATTTGGGTTTTTCATTTAACACAAATGTTTTCAAAGTTAAATGTACTTGACATTTTGATCAACAACTAAAATAGATGAAAACAAGAGAAAATTAAATATAAAATCAATTGTATTTTAAATTAATGTTAAAGTTAATTCAAATTGAAGATAAAGTGAAAAGATAGCTGCTCTCATTTCAAAAATGTTCAAATTTTCCTCTTAATATACTAAATTTATGCAGTATACTTGAAGAATATGAACATTTTGTTATACATTCATTACAGCATGTAAGATAAAAAGTTGTAGAAATATATTTTTAGTTCTTTAAAAAAGATTACAAAATTATTAACATTTAGAAAGAAATTATTATATAATAATTTTTTCGAGTGTAAATAACTTTAAATAATTTACTAATAACTATTTCAAGTGTTAATAAGGATTATATATTGTATTTTTATAAAAAAAATATAAAAGCATTATAAAACAAAGCAAATGACTTGAATGAGAATAAAATTATGAAACGATTAGTTTATAAAAATCCCTTTAAAAATATTGCCATTCCCTTTATAAATAATTTGTGAAAAGTTATACAAAAAAAGGGATATTCTTAATAATAATCAAAATGGAAATTGCATTTTAAATTCCTGAACGTTAACTTTTATACTCATAATCTATAAAGTTCAGTTTTTCACCAGATATTTGAATTTAATGTTTTTCAATAATAGTTTAAATTGATTGATTGAATAAAATTTTGCAGGAGAATTTAAATAATGTAATTGATAATTTAGATTAGATTTCGACATGTTCAACACTTAAGAGATCTTACAAATAATATTTCAGAAAATCAGATTTATTTTTTCAGGTCATATCCTAAAATGTATAGTAAAATAAGTTTACATATGCAGAGTATCATTAATTTTTAAGGATTTAAAACCTGAGCTTAATGTATCAATTGTTACATATTTGGAGCTTACATGTAATGCGGAAAAATATATTTCTTTTTACATTTTTGGCAAAACTCATCAGGTCTCTAAATGAATAAACAAAAATCATATAAATCTGTGATTTAAAAAAGAAATTAAAAATTACCTCTTAATCATGAACAGCTTCTTTATTCATTTAAAATTTTTAATTTCTTTTATTTACATAATATTAAAGAAATAAAATTCGTTAACGGAAAACATGTTTAAAATCAATTTTACAAAATTTCCTAAAAACTAAAAATGTCAAATTTTATTTTAAAAATGGAAAAATATATTAAATGTGATGATAATATTAATAGAATTCCACTGTTTAGAAAATACTTTTAATCACCACAACTTTTAATTATCGTATCAAAATTTACCATGATAATTTAGTTTAATAGATTGTACTATAAACACATCTGGAATGTAAATCTTGTAAATAATATATTTTCTGAATAACTGCTATTAGATAATCCTATAATACACAATTAAATTATTCCATAATATATTTCATTTATGATGATAAAAAATATTATATGTGAACATACATTGTCATTTAATTAATTATTACTTAATAAGTGAAAACATTTTTTACTTTAAGTATACAAATATTTATTTTTTCTCATAATTTATGGTCAGTTCTTTACATCTTACAAATCATAATCGGGAAATTATTTAAAAAATAATTAAAAGAGATAGCTGAATTTTTTTCTGTCAAAAAATTATAATCCTCGATACCAAATCTATATTTACTTACATTGTCCTGTTACAGAAAATAACTATCTAGTATGCCTATTTATAGATATGTGCGAGTTTTGGGAGTATTATTTCTAAAAGCTTTAGTAAATATGGTTGCAGAAGAAAAACTGGAAACAACGTGTTTATTAGCCAAAAATGCTTATCTTAATGCTTATTTGACTACTAAAAAGATATTTTTCGTTCTTTAAAAATGAAATAACCATAGTCTGTCGTTCTGATTATTAAAAGCTGAACACATTCTGTTAAGAGAATAGTTCTAAGTTACCTGTCTCGTGGATATATTGACATGTCCTGAACACAATGAAAATCCTTCCTGAAAATTTCTACAATGAATACAAGTTACCATTGATCTTCTAATGATTACAGAAAAAAATCTTTTAAATTATATACATCATTTGTTCAATTTATAAAAACTCAAATACTGAGGATTTATATTTTTAGTAGTTGTTTCCATTCCTTAGCATGAGCATCTAGTTATTACTCATTTATTTAAAATATTCAAGGAACTCAAATTTAGCAAATTAGTCATCTTTACTTGACTCTGAGTTCTCTTAGAGCAACTTTCAAATCCAACTATTTTTCTTCCAGTAAATAATGTACTAAATTTATTTTTATGAATTTAGTACTCCGTTTTCAGCTTAATAAAACTTTTTTCGAGTAATAATGTTTCAATTCTATTGTTATGAATTTACTGTCCCAGATTTATTAGTTAAATATTACAAAAAAAATTTTTGTTCTTTTGAGAGTTATTGTATCTTTCAAATAAGAATATATATGCTTTCCTTGAACACTACTGAGTTTTCCTACTGAAAGCCATATATATATATATATATATATATATATATATATATATATATATATATATATATATATATATATATATATATATA
>JAPDSC010033912.1:289304-304404 GCA_026290005.1 Latrodectus geometricus | reverse complement strand
AACAACTGCTGTGGAGATCATGTCTCTGGTAGAAGTTGCATTTTTGTAATTATTTAAAAGAACTCAAAATTATTATTAAAAGTTATTATTAAAACTTATCAAATATTATATGATATATATTGTTTGATGCAATGGTTTAATCCAATTTTATTCATATACAAATTACAAAATGCCATGCATATAATTTCTGAATAGTAACATTATTGCTTAAATATGTTCAAAACTTATGTGTAAAGCCCTAAAACTCTTTAGAGGCTAATAACATTTATACTTATTCACTTCTATTTTTTATAAGAAATTCACTGAAAATTCCTTAAATTTTTATTGGCTTTTTTAAAATTAGAAGTACTGATTGAACCTGGTAGTCGAAGCATTGTCAACGTTCATGTGTCAAACATCTACATTTTTTATAAACCTAATTACATATTTTTTCATGTCCAACAAATAGATTGCTAACTTTGAAAAAGAAACTACGAACTTACAAATTACGATCGCTTAAATAAGAAAATTATATTGAAGTTCTAATAAAAGGAGGAGATTGAAAAGACGTGTTAAAAAATTTCGCAATAATTCATTTTCAAATAGTTTAAGCATATTGCAGGTGACTTAATTCATTTGGAATCATGACAATCAAATATGTATTAAGTAATTTGAAATCATTTTTTAGATAAAAATGAATAGTTAATATTATGAAGAAACTATTCACTAAGGAAAATATATTCAGTATTGTAAATGCTATCATTTTAAGGTAAAAAAATTACTAGCTTAATCCAAATATGAAGTAAATAGTCTGTTACAAAGTTTCTGACAATAGACAATATGAAGAATATTAATTTGCGTTTACGTAAAATAAGAATTTGAGTCTAAATGATTATATATGAGTCCTAACCGAAATTATTTGTTTAAAATTTGTTACACAATTGTAAAAGTCATTTTTAAAAAATACTGCATGAGAGGATTTTCTAAGAAACTCATTCTTTTGACATAAGTATTGTAAAAATTATAATATTGAAAATAATTACAGCTTTTATTAACAGGAAACTTTCTCTCAGTATATAATCCGCATGATTTTTTACAAGGATGGTTATATTTTGTTATTTAAAATGAATATAAATTACATAAAAGAAATTGTATTGGCATAAAATCTATATTAGTCATAAAATTATTAGAGCTATTTTTTTGCAAAATTCAAATTTGAATGCCTTATTAATTTTTTATTCAAAATCATTTTTCTATCTAAATTATTTGTTTACATAAAAATCACTGTTTTTTTAAAAATACTTTTGATTTTAGTAGAATAAATACTATTTGATTATTGAAGAATAAATATTCATAAATTACTTCTTGAATTTAACAGTTGAAAACTCAGGAAAATTTTTGGAAACTTCGAAATAGTTAAGGTAAAGGTTCCATTCCTTAAAATAATGTTTTCTTTAGGGGAAACTCTGAAACTATTTTAATAAATCTTTGAAAGCTTAGTATTTTTAAGCAATAGAACGTGCATTTCAGCGGAAACTTATGGTTATTTCACCGTAAAGAAACAGAGTTTCATTTTGAACAGGAATGTGAAAAGAAAGCAGCAATGAAAACTTGATACGGTTTTGCATTGTCTTGTTATATTTATTTTACTTTTCTTCCAGCGTCTCTAGCAAATGACAGAAGATTTTCAAAGTTATCACTTAATTCCTTGACAACATGTAAGAATAAAATACTTAGAATCTGATCTTTTCATATCCTTTAGCCAAAATTGAAATCCCTAAACTATTGCATCGGTATGTCTTATTCTCAATATGTGAATGACTGAAAACTTATAAAGAAAGACTATACCATGATTTTCTTATTTGTTTTTAAATTATATTGACTAGATTTGTAAATATATTCTTTGCTTAGTAATGCGATAAGTTTTAGTTATTCATTGTATGATTTGTAACTGCACATAGAATCTGCGTCAAAAAGATTTAGAAAAAATAACAGAAAAATAAAATAAATTAAAATTTTAAAACCTAAAAACATAATTTTATTAATTTTATAAACTTTTGTTTAATCAAAAGCTTTTTTAGAAATCTATTAGTCAATTTTAATTTTTATAAATTCAAGTCATAACATAATATGCTATAAGTAATTACTTACATCTAATTTAGTGACAACTTGTGATTATAAAGTGCTTTTAACCTTTAAATATTTAATAAGAAATCATTTATTAGAGAATAAATTAGAGATCACTATGCTTTCTATGACTCTAACATTTCTTATGATTACTCAAAAGTTTCAATGTCTAAAAGTTGATGTCTGATTTTATGATCCTCATATAAATTTTAAATCAAAAGATTTCTCGATAAAAAAATTTAAAATTCTTTCTTTCATTTTTTAAAGAAGACTTTTTTTACTAAGACATTCTAAATTTTTTTGTTTCAAAAAATATTTTATAGATGATCGCATTTCAATTCATGTAAATATTTTTGATTAATAATTCACTTTCGGCAAAACAATTTACTATTAATATGTAAATCATTAAAAGAAATTCTTTTGACAAAACAAGTAAAACAATCTTGTTAAATCATTTAAACTATTGCAAAATTATTTTCATCATACTTTCTTTTTAAATACTTATTTTCATCTAGGTAATCAAAATTTCAAAATTTGAGCCAAATAAATAAACATTTAATATATGATTGAATAAAATAAATTGTATCAAGTTATAGAACTTATTGATAAAACTATAGCTTCGTTAAATGAAAAAAAAAACAGAAACATTTTGCGTTTAATTTTTATATTTTAATAATTATATATATTTCTTATCATTGATATTCTGTGAAAAATATAAATAACTCTTTGAAAAAGCAAATAATTTTTGCCACCTTCTTTCAACAGTGAATGATAAACTTCTCCCAAACTTTTGTATAAATAAGTAGGACATAATTCATATAAATAGCAAATCAATCTTCTCAAAATGAATTGGAATATAATATCATATCTAAAGCAATTTTTCCTTCCATTTATATCAAGAAGTGTATGATAATCCGTCACATCCGGCAATGCAGGCATTCGTGTTTATTTCTTTGCTAAGGAAAAAATCAATAAAATATCCTTTTAGAAAAGTATTCTTACATCTTTTCTCTTAAGCTTAAGAATAGTGTATTTAGATGTGACACATAAATAGAAGGTATTCTAAATGTTGTTTGTATATTATATTTCTTTTCCTATGAAGTCTGACGTATCCTATACCTTAAATTATTTACAATAAATTTATTTAAATGTAATGGCAAAATAATGGAAAGTAAGATTAATTACAATTCTTCAATAGAAATATAAATGAAATTATTTTTACGAGTTTTTCAAATTGATACATTATTTTCAAAAATTACAAATAGTACTTTAAAAAATTTAAAATTAATTTTTTATAAATCCATTTTACAACTATTTACAAGAAAATAAAATATTCTATGCATGAGAACTTTTATAATAAATACCTTTTTGCTTTTATTATGCCCTATCAACGCAAAAATATAAAATATCTAATTATTCATATTAATTCTATCTTCTCAAGTGTGAGAAGTATGTAATAAAAGTCAAAAAAATTAAGGAATTATTTATTTTACAATAAATTATTATTTATTGTATGAATATAAAAGATAAAAATGTCAATTGAAAATTTTTTACAGTTTTATCCTAAATCACAGAGAATTAACTGGATTGATATTGATACCAATAATACAATAAATTATTATTTATTTTATACATTAATTATAAAAATGTTAAAGTTTATGCAGTTATTAAAGATAAGTTTTTTCTAATTCAATAAAATACTCTGACACGTCAGGGAAATGTATTTGAAGTAAATTTGAAATATTTTAATTTAAAAGAAAACATGCAAAAAATGTAGAAAATTTTAGGTTTTTTTCAAATATGTATTTCCAACGTATTTAAGCAAAAAAACAATCACAATGATATTAATTAGTTGTTCTTCAATGTTACTAGTAAATATTGAAATAAGAACAATAAGTTTCTTATAATAGTTCAAAGTTTATATAAAAAAATTTTGATAAAATTTTGAGAGATAATACAGTAATCTCAAAAACTAATAATGTTGAATGAATAGAAAAAGTAAAGTAACGAAAAGTTCTTCTAATGTTATTTATTAATGATCATTATTTATTTCATTAAAATTTATAATAATAAAAAAGTCAAAAATGGATTTAACTGCATTTTTTTCTAATTGACTTATATAACAATCAAATTTTCATGTATTTTAAATTGCTTTTTCAAAATAATCTAAAAACATTGCAAGGTAAAAGGATATTCCAAATAAAAATTGTTAACCTCAGCATACTGTGGAAAATCTTTAAAAAATTCTAATTATTATTTTTTTTTAATTAAGATATACAAATGAAGAATTTTAACTCTTCTATCAATAAGAAATAAGCTGAATGTTTAATTCAAAGTTACAAGATAAATGCAATAAATTCTCATGTTATCAAAATAATTTATCGCTCAATACGATACATTCTAAAATATAAGCAAGCAATGAATTCCCTTATTGCAAAATATGTGGTACAATTAAACTCTTAAAAAAACAAGTATAAAGCCTTTACGTTCTTAAATAACATACTAAGATTTTTGTTATTTATAAGAATAATTTCAAGATTACATATGTTTTTAAAAGCATCCTCAAAAACTTAACATTTATTTCAAAATTTCACATTCTATTTTATGGTTATTGATTGTGAAAATGCTTAAATTTTCTAAGTGAATAATCATATAACCTTCATAATTTTCCAATGGATATTACATAAGACAGTTAACAAATGGATATAGTGATCTTTTCTTTGCCATTATTAGTTCTGAAGATATTACCAAAAATACTATAGGTTACAAATGCCTTATTAATAAATAGACAACCTTTTTCATATTTGAGACTTTTCACTAGTTGATAATATGGAACATATACTAGTCTTTTATATATATTGCTGTGAACTTTATAGATACCGTTGGTACTTTTAATTATATCAGAAATCAATAGAACTAAGTATCTGATTAAAGTAATTACAATAAATTCGAAGAAATTTTAAATAATTTCCTTGTATACTTCAAACATACTAAATGTAGTGTCTTCCATATTTCATAACAATGTCCTCCATTTTAGAAGATTATTTGAAATGGAATGAAATATATTGATCTTTGAGCCGTCTTCTATTCCTTGAACAACATTCAATATATTGATTTATTAATGTCGGTTTTAAATAGAATCATTACCAAAAATCAATGATACTGACAGTAAATTGCAGCGCATAGAGTTAAACAATGAATTTCTTGAAGTAATGGGCAACCAAAACTTGAAAAGATTTATGAACATAAGAGTTTTGAAATGGTAAGTCTTGATTATTTTCTATATCCCTTTCATTTCAATTTGTTTACAATTAAGTTTTTAAACTATATTATACCATGAAATAAATTTATCATTAATTTTAATATTTTGTGCTGAAATTTTTTAATATTAGTATTAAAACATTTCCCTATGAAATGTGAATATGACTAGTATGAATATTTCAATACTAATATAAAAACTTTTTCCCTACAAAATTTAAAACAGTGCAATAATGAGTTGAATGCTACAATGAAACAAAAACCGAGAAAAACTGTAAAAATTGATAAATTACAATACAAACGTAATAGTTAAATTGATAAAACTCTTTTATTTATAAGATTTTAAATTTCTTATTTATAAGTTTAAAGTATTTCAATTTTATATATTTTCAGAGTCACACCTGATAAGTATTAGTTAAAAGTCTGAAGTATTAGTTGAAGTAAGTATTAGTTAGAAGCCTGTTAAAAATGTATTTTGGAAGCATTTTTTATATATTTTGATATAACTTGCGTATGTATTCTAATTTAAAATAGTCTTAAAGTAATTTAATATTTATTTTTATAAGCATTTTTGTTATGGCTAATTTTAAAATTTAATATCAGAAATGAACATTTTTCCTAATAAATTCACGACTTTTTTTACGTTTTTTTAGTCGTTTTTTGCAAATTATTTCATTTTAAAATTAAATAATTCCTTATATACCTTCTTCCGTAGTTCAGAAATTAATACATATTTCTGTAAGTATAAGTTCGTAAAAAATTTATACAGTTGTTTTATAGATATGTTTTTCTTACGATTGTATTGAAATATTTTAATTCACAAAAAATTATAGAAATGTCACAAATACTCATTTTTCACATCTATAAACCTGCATTGGTATATAAATATCACAGTTATTTTAAAACTTGGAGAATTTATTGGTTCCTAAAATTTAAATAAATCTCTTTGCACTGTTTATTAGTAATAAACAAATAAAATGAATGTTCAGTAATATAAAATTTTATTACAGATAAAAGGATCAGAAATTTGAAGTATCAATAAAAAAAGATTTTGTACTTTACTTAAGCATTTTAAAGTATTCAAATAAAATTTATGTTCTCTAACTTTTAAAACTAAACTAAACTTCAGCTAACAAAAATGATTTACACTGATGCTATTTTATCATTCATTTAAAAATCTTTAAGAACCAAACATATAGATTTATTATAAATTTAATCATGTAAAAATTTAAATAGCGTAAATAAAAATAATTATTCTAATAATAAAAATTTATATCCAAGTTAAATTGTTTTTAATAATTTTTATTACAATGATTTTTTACTGCTCATAATAAATATATATATATAAGTAAATAATACTGAAGATGAATTTTCTATCACTTGTATATCTTTTTTTTTTTGGTTCATTTGTATTTAGTTTTTTTGCATCACTTGCTTACAGAAACTATATTAAGAATGGTTAATTGCTGAAGATTACCAATTTTTATCATCAGTTTAATTCTTATTTATATTTTATGTTAAGGTAAATTATATAAAAATTAATAAAATTTAAGAAGTTTACAATATTTAGGATAATTAACCATGTAATTTTTAATCTTCAAAATTTCTGATATTCTACTTAGATAGGATGAATAACTGAAACCTCATTTAGCCATACTTAAATCAAATTCTAAATTTGTCAAATATGTAATACTCAAACGGGTAAATGAATAATCTAAAACATAGAAATAAAACATTTTATGAAGGTATCACACATAACATACACACACACATAAATTATAATTAATTCAAGGATTATTAAGAACATATTATGTGAAACTTAGAAGAAAATTAAATTACTTTAATTTCACATATTGTCTCTTTGGAATAGTTCCAAAAAATATTTTAACTACTACTCGTAACAGATACCTTTTGATTTTTTAGATTCCTTAGATTTGATTTTCGTAACAGTTACCTTTTGATTTCCTTTTATTATTAGCTATTTTAGAATTGTTCTTTTAATCAGTTTAAAACATTTTCAAATGAAGACACGATGTAATTAAACATTTTCTCATTTGAAAATGATGACACTATGCCAGAAGTAGAATCATTGATTGAAGAATCTTCGATGTTTTTGCAATAGGTGAGAACATAATATATCATAACAAAAATGAGTGCTGTGAGCCTATAATATCAAATACAGAAGATTGCTGGTTCCCAAAGTTGGTAACAGGTGACAGAAAACAGTTTATAAAATTCTAAACTCACACTACAAAGTGTTTAAATATTCACTAGATCTTGCTTTTTAAAAGGATTTTTTCTAGGTAATGCATTGCATTAACGTATTTAAAAAGAGTTCATATGAAAAATTAGCCAATATCTTGAACAAACTTATATTCAGCGTGTAAAAATATTACATCTATTTCATATTGTTCAGCAGCGACTGGGATCAGACCTGGGACCTACCATTCAGCAGAGTGCAATCTTACAAATAGATAATGGTTGACTATAGTTCTCAAGGTTTTGACATTGCATAATGAATATTCTAACAAAAGTTATCAAAGATATTTTAATTTTTACTGAGTATTACATACGTATTCTTACTGCGTAACCTTCCGAGAGGAGTTTTTATGAGTAGTCGGTCGTATTTACGTAACAGAGAAAAGTAAACCATAACACTCCTATGCATCCATCTCGACAAAGGTGCATGTAGAACGAAGAAATACATAAGAAATATATATCTTCTATTGTTCAAAGTTGGCTGGAATCAAATCAGTTGAATATATTTTATCCGAGAGCCAACTTTTTGGACTAAACACTATGTACGCTGATTCTTCTTGATCTTTGTAAGTATTAGAATTAAAACTAAAAACTATTTGATTCAGTATTGTATGTATTTGTTTCTTAAAATGATTTTGCAAGCAATAAAGGCTTCCATTAATTTCAATTTTTTTTTCAATGCGTAATTCGAATATTAAATTTCTTCGTAGATTTCTTACATTCACAGTATATTATTGCACTAGAGATGCACAGAAATTTCACTTTCAGCTCTGTTTTAAAAATATCTTATTATTTATCATGTCCCACTTCAAAATCTAGATTATTAAGTTGTATTAAAAGTCTACTAAAACAGAAACTTTGCAAAGCGCTATGAAAAAGAATCACTGATCAGAATGACGAAAAATTTGTGCGGAATATTATTGAAAAAAAATAAAGCATATGGCATGTGAAAATAATATTTTACATTTTAGCAGTATCTGCCACTGTAGGTGACAGAAAATGTAAATGAAATCAAAAGAACTCAATATTATGCTATCAGCAAAATCCTGATGTAATATTATCAGCAAAACTCGATCTAATAAAATTAAGAGATACTAGTTACAGATTATTCGCATCACTGATTGCATTGAATGATGTTAATTGATTTATTTCTCTCCCAATTACATAAGCAAATCTATTATACTTTTTTAGGAAAGCGAGCTTAAAACAGTTTTAGTTTTTACTTTTTTACTTTTTTCATTTTATGTGTAAATTATATTGATTATTTGTAATTTTCTTTAAGTAGAATATCTTTCTGTAAAATCTTCAAAAGTTATATTTCGCTCATTATATTTAAAATAATTTTAATTGAAAAGTATTGTTTTTAGTTTCGATAAAATATCTCATATGATATAATAATAATCAAACAGTAAAAGCTTAAATGAAATTGTACAAATATAAGTTTCTGCACATTGCTATAATTGCAAAATATATTTTGATGTCGTGGTTTTAAATACATTTTGATATTGATGTTTGATAAGGTGAACCATATCATATATAGGATATTTTGATCCTTCCACAATAAAATGAGTAATACACACAATCTTGTTTGATAAATATTAATCAGTTTTTTAAATGGAATTCAATTCTGAAAGTTAAAAATAATAGTAAATAAAATAGAAAGAACAAAAATTTTGCCGAAAATAGTAAATAAAATAAGTGTTAAGAGATGTTTTTGAACATCTTCTTGTTAGAGAGTCACAATAAAAGCATCTCCTATTGAATATTTTGAATTATGATTTACTAGAATCTAAAACATTTTTCATGTTCATAGAAATAAAGTATAGGTTATATTTCATAGCTCTGTTTCAACCTATAGAATTAGGAAACTATTATAATATACATGATAATATAATATAAGTTAAAAAACACTCTAAAAAAACTATTTACAATTAGCGCGTAATATTATTGAAAATCAGAGAAAACATATGATATACGAAAACAATGATTTACATTTTAACAATAGCTGACATTGTAAGCAATAGTTTACACATAAATAAAAATATATGTCTCTTTATAGTTAGTATAAAATGCAGAAACATAGTTTTTTCCTCATTTTGAATCGGGTTGAGATAGTCAGGACTATCTCAATGAAAGATTTCGTTCTGTTTGTAAATGCTTTTGCAAGAACTATGACTAGACTATTATTTCTGCAGATTTTTAGACATACATGAGTATGAAAAAGTCATTGGTCCGATGACTGCTTCGATCAAGAAAAAATGATTTAGAAATAGCAAGAGATACATTATTTTGTTGAGTGCAATATGGTTGCTGAAGAAAAAGAATTGATATGAAGTGAGTTAAAGAAGTGTTCAGAATAGTGCTAGAATAGATGAACTGTAATATGCAACACTGGATACACGGGTAATATCTAGAATATTGAACATACCTCTAAACAGTGCATAAAATTCCAAGAAAATCCTGCATTGCTGTCTTTACAAAATTGTCTATGTACAGGAATTTACCCAGTTGGAAACTGAATGGTCATTATACCGAGAAACGAAACCGATTTCCTCCTGAAAGGATATGTCAATATACAGAGGTACAGAATACAAAGAGATATTCACTCGCAAATTAAATAGTACTACTTTGTTTTTTAGTGGTTATTACATGGTACGGGCATAGTATAGAACCATAAGAACGAATATGGGTATTTCTTCATAAATTAAGTAATATTACTTTTTGTAATGGCTATAATATGGTTCAGGTTTACGGAATAATTTATCAATAGACCATATATTTTCGGGATGTCATGACTTTTGTTCCTGTAACCTTTAACATTATTGTTAATATCCTTGGGTAACTTGCATAACTGGATTAATCCAGTTTTTCAACAATATCGATGAGATTATTTTTATGCAAGATACACTGCTCCATAAATCCAATGAAGCAGATGCTAAAATAGTATAAAATTCTTAAGTTATCAGCTTTAATTTTCCAAGTGCCTGGTGATCCTAATCATCGGATCTTAGTCTTTTTTATTTCTGTCGGTGAAGCTATCTGAAATATGTAATCAGTACTCCGATTGTAAACTTAATTGAATTGAAGGTATGCATTGCGCGACGCATTCTTAATGTGATTCTAGAGACACTTTAACCAATTGTGGAACATGCAGTTTCTCAATTTTCATTTGTTACAGTACCAGGTGGATATATTGACCATATTTTCGCCAGTCTAACAACATTTAAAAAATAGATTTAATTCAAGTTTTTTCAATGGCTTGTTGGCATCAAGATATTGAGAAATCGATTTAATTCTTGCTTTTTCTACCTCTTTTGACTCTTTGATGATAAAAAAATCAGTTTTTCCAAATTAATTCGAAAACAAATGATTTTTACACACTTAATCAAAAAGGGTTTAAAACCTAAATCTGAGTTTTTCTTAGTGTGAACTTTTCTAATTTTATTTAATTGAGTAAAATAATGATACATATTTTGAATTTGTATTAACCATTAACTTTGTTTTATCCAACGTTATTATACAGACTTCAAACCAACATTTCTTAAAATTCAACAACATTGCTTTAAATTATATAGCATATCAACATAAATTTATAAACTAATCTCATAAAAAGCATATTTAATTAATTAACAGGTTTAATCAAGCGTCAAATTCTTCACAACAATAAATCGTATTTTTGTACAATATGTATGTAGTTAACAATTTTATCAAAAATGGTGATTAATTAAGTTTAAATGTTTTCATATTTCAGAAGATTAATTTTATTTCTAAAAAATTTTTAACGTTTTGAAAGTAATACAAACCAGAAAATTTTATTCTGCAAATTGAAAATTTATTTGAATACAAGTATTTATCATTCAATTCCTACTTCATATGACTATAATTAATTTTTCTGCTAATACAGAATTCTTGGCGATGCTTCGTGTTATTCTATTTTAAATTCAGTTTAGATTTATTAATATATAGCATTAATATTACTTATCATTTAATGATTAATAATGGGTTATCATCTTTTTCAAAGCCTTAACTGTCATGCAATTTCGAAAACAATCCTTTTTAAAAAATAACTGTAGAAAACAAAATAAAACGTATTTTAAATTCCGTTTAAAGAAATCTATTTTATTACATTGCAAAACATAAATTTATTACTTTAAATTAACTTACGCAAAAACAATAAGTATGTTTTTGCGTTATAAAATGGCTAAATTATTTCAAAATTTTGTTTAAATGACATTAGTGTGAACTTGTTATATTTTTAAAATTTCTGTCAAAAATCTATCTTTGCAAAAGAAAGAGAATACATAGTATTTTTTATTCAATATTTTTCATTTCATATTCCTCATTAGTTTTAAAATTCTTAATGATTAAAATTTGTGTTAACATCAAATTTTCCACATCGTTTATTAAAACATAATGAGGAAAGAAATATTTTGAAATATACTTAAATAAATCAAATTTATTTTAAACTATAATCTGAACTTTAAAATCTGATCAAATTCAATGCAGTTCAGTTTAATTAATTCTTATAAATTATTTTATAGGAAATTGTTTCAGTTAAGTGGCTTAACATAAAAAGTTTTCTTTGAAAATAAATTCTATTTTAATACAGTAAACTTCAAATATTCAATTCAGTTGATTGCACAATTAGGATGTCCTATAACATTCATTACGATAACATAGGTAAATATTAAATTACATGAAATAAAAAGTGATAAAAGAAAACTTTCAAAAATTATTATCTGTGTAACAATATACCAAAGTTCATAAAGATGTTTAAGTTATAATAAGATAAAAGTTTTTAAATTTCAAAACTAAAACTTTTTTATTTGAAATTAGTTTACCTAATTGCAACTTTGTAGCATTAAAGTAAAATAAGTTATTTTTTCAAAACATAACAACTTTAAACATAACAAGTTTAAGTTTCAAAATATAACATTTTAAAATATGTAAGCAACTTTGTAGCCTTAATGCAAAATAAGTTATTTTGCATTAAGGCTACAAAGTTGCTTAGATATTTTAAAATGTTATGTTTTGAAAGTTTTTTGTAAAAGTTGTTACTTTGTGTTTTCTCATTTATTAAGCTTGCACGTAGATTTGAAAGATTTTCATATTACTTTTTTAAATAAAAATCTTCTTCACTTTATAAATATAATAATAACACTTAACTTTCTATATTGAAAAACTTTTTATTTATAAATTATATGTAATAAATATATCTTTGATTTGAGAAAGTACAGAAATCAAGAAAAACCATGATATATTTTATATCTGTAAATTCAATATTTTCTTATTTTCAAAGAATTTATATTACTAATGAGCTAAAGATAAAAAATTTTTTAAAGATTTGCGAAAACCTATTTTTGTGATAAATAATTCTACATTTGCTTGTTAATCATAAATTGAGATGATTATTTGTTATTTAATAGTTAAATTATCTTAAAGCTCTCTTATTTAATCACGAACTATATCTTACTTTTAAAATACATGTACTGTGTCCTCATTAATGTACTGTGTATATAAACCTCATAATTTTTTAGATTATTGACAATAAAATTAATTGTCTTATTTTTGCGAGCCAATAACTGTAGAGCCATCAATGGCCAGAATCTGCTGACCCATCGCTTATCATCCAGCTACGACCCAGTTGGTTTTGGCCAGCACTCAACCGTGGCCGGAGCCTGGCTATCAATCCACCATGAGCAGCTTGCCGAGGCCAACAGAAAACTGCATTGACCACCAGTGGCCCTGTCTTCTGCCGGCAGTTTGTATCTGGGTTACCTTGAGATAGAAATATCTTAAAATATACTTTGTTAATTTAAAAATTTCAATTGGTTTTAAAAAATTAGCTTTACTCTTTCCCATAAAAAATTGATATAAACTAGTCTTAAAGTAAATATACAATTTCTACTTTCATTTCTTTCAGTTAATACAGCATTTAATCGTACATGCTTATACACTATTATAAATAATGTCAAAAAAATCCCTCTTGTATTTTGACGTCTTATATGTTAAATGAAACTTACACTATATTGTTGTAATTTAAATAAATTCTAAAGTATTGTAATTATTTCTTAGTATACAAATGTTTACAGTATCTTTATGACAAAAAAAATTATTTTTTCGTTCGTATTTTAAATTTTGTAAAATAAATTTTAAATCTGCCATGAGATTCAATAAGGCTCATGTCTTATTTGTTAATACTTTTTAATTATTCCCAAAACGCTTGGATATCATATTTGCAATAATCTAAAGTTTACCAACAAGTTAATCAAACAAGTTAATCACTTAATTAATCAACTTGAAAATAATTATTTTCCTATTGATTTTATTTTAAAATATGTAGGAAGTAGGGAATCGCTTATAAGATTGAAGTAATGCATAGTTTTCATAACTACAGATGGGCCACCCAAGCATTGAAGTTCTTATAAGAATCCCAAAAATACGTACTTTCACTTTGATTATGCTTTGATTTTTAATCTAACTTTAAAATTTTAAACTACTTTAACTTCTTGTTTTAACTAGAAAAAAATTTTTTTTCTTATTACTTTTGGTAACCATATCTTCTGTATTTAATATATATTCTTCTATATTTGATATATTTTTCTCATTGCTTAGCTTTGCCTATGTATTGCTTTCTTATTTTTCTATGTATTACTTTGATTCCATTTATTTCAATTTTGATATAGTTGTATTTTCTTTTTATAGAGACACTCTTCAGGGAAATAACACGAATATTTTTAGACCTTAGTTTTTCGTGTTAGTCAGAAAACGGTGTCTGTTTTGCATAGCTGACCATCTCCCTCCTGATGAAGACGTGGTCTCTATACTTTTCCCTTATTATTATATTACATTGTTTTTCTTGATTTTGTCTTATTGATATTAAATTGTATAGTTTCTTCTTTGTTTTTTATCTTTATCTATTAAATACATCTTACTTAATAAGTGTGTGTGTGTGTGAAATTCCCAAAAAAGTTATAATTTATTTAGAACGAATAATTTATGTAAGTAAATATTAAATTAATTAAAATATTTCATCGTGAAAATTCTTCATATATCACTATGACAGTTTACACAAACAATCAAATCAATTTTAGAAAATAAAACTACAAAATAGCTAAAAGATTCCATACTCTTTTGACATTTTAATTCTTGTAAAGTCCATTAACAAAATAATTATTATTTGCATTTACAGAAAATAGCCTAAGACATAAGAACTTGGATAAAAATATGTAACAAAAGTTGTAACAACTTGAATTAGTAAATTGTGCTTATTTTTATTTGAATTTCACTTTATTTAAATTAAAATATTTTACCGATTTGTAAAATGTAAAGGATTGATTCAAAGTAGGATAATTATTTCCCCTTTTTTTTAATTATTTGAAGGAGATACTGTTTTTTTTTTCCATAAGCTACATCAACAACTTTTAATAATTAAAAATTCAATCTAAATTTGTTAAATCCCCTTTATTTGTATTTT
>JAPDSC010033912.1:121190-274304 GCA_026290005.1 Latrodectus geometricus | reverse complement strand
AAAAATTATAAAAGTAAATCACATAAAGTTTTAATAAAAACTTTTGTCTCATAATAACTGAAATGAGAAAAACATTTCTTTTAACCTATTATGTGTTTATCTAACTTAGGAATTGTACAATATATAAATGCCTCATCAGAAATATTTCTCTAGTATACTTATAAAAGTTTCATTTGTAATACCAGACATCATTTTTTTCCTAGTAGGGGGGGGCACTAGGTGACTGGACCCGTCGCCTACAATAAAGCTGGTAACTGCTTCTCATTTATTTTAACGTTTACCGGTTGGCGCCTTTGAACCAAGTCAAACACGGAGTTACGAAAAGCATTGCCACCATCACACCTTTACAAACCCGTTTATAGAGCGAGCCACATCCATCCATCATCTCAGAAGAAGAAAGGACAAAAATACAGGAAGAGAGAAAGGAAACGTCCATGCCCAAATCGGAATTCGAACCCGAAACCAACAGCTCAGGAGTCAGGAACGCTAACCGCTCAGCCATTGGCCGGCATACCAGCCATCATTGAGTAGGCTAATTTTTCGAAATATTTGCTGATCTAAAATATATTTTATTAGATATCATTTCTTATATATATTCATATTTAGTCACAAAGTAAGTTACATATTTAGTACAAAGTAAATATATATATATATATATATATATATCAAAACTTTAAGTCATTTTTGAAATATCTATGTTCTAGAAACGAAATTCGTTACTAACGTTTTGTATCAATCTCATCATGAGTAACCTTAATCATTCTTCCATTAACTTTTCCAACTTTTCCAGAAATATTTTCAAATATAAACAGTAAAACATAAGAAACCATTTTGGATTAAGTGTTAAAAATCTGTAGATACAAAACAATTTTTTAAACAACCTGATTCTTATTCTAGCTTTGTTATTTAAGTGGAAACTTACCTTACTATTCGACTAAATTTGGTATTTAAATAATGACTAACTCTTTAATTTTATGAATAATATGGTGTATATTTTTTAAACCAATATGCCGCATCTGCAATGAAGTTATCGCAATTTTCAAAAACTACAATGTTTCCCGTCATTTGACATCAAAGTATAGAATTCTGATTACGAAGAAATGTCCGAATATGGGGAAAAAAAATACAAAAAGTTTCTGTAAAAAATTATCAGCCAGCAAAAATTTTTCAAGGAGATAAACAGTATCTAAGAAGCAGCTACACGTGCAAGAGAGTTACATTGTAGCATACAATATTGTAAAAATAATAAAGTGCTCAGTGATGGGAAATTCGAAAACAATACATGCTCCAAATTTGTGTTTTATATTGAGACAAGAAAAATAATTTCAAGACAGTAAGCTTAGCTGAAAAAATGGTGACTTCTAAAATCGTAGAAATAAAAATTTGTCATCATAATTAGAGTTAAAAATTGGGCAATTTAAATTTTGTTCCATAGCTATGAATGAAAGCACTGCTGGAAATGATACTACTTAGTGATTATTTATAAGTGGTGTTGATGAGAACTTCTAAATTACCGTGGAACTAGGGTTCTTTGAAGGGAACTGCAATGGGATGTGATATTTTTCGTGAATTTCAGGAAGGGCTTTTAACTTCGAAATTGTCTATAACAAATGTATGTAATATTATATCCGATGGAGTACCAAATACACAGGAAAAAAAGACTGGATTTCTTGGACTCTTTAATCAAAAATAATCAGCTAACATTGTTTTTCTGCATTGTATTATACATCAAGAAGCTCTGTGTAAATCTGCTGTAAATATGAAACCCGTGCTTGATGCAGTTGTGATACTATTTGATTCTCATGTGCTTCTTAAAGGAAATTGCCGTGAGCTAGCTCACGTGCAATTTTGAGGTTTTATTCGGTTTATGCAATCTGAATACTTTAATGTGAAAGTAAGGTGACTTAGTTTAGGATTTGTTTTAGGGTGAGTTAGCAACTGAAAGTCCTATAAAAGTTATTTTGTTCTTCCTTGCATTCTTCACAGATCTTCTTTGTCACAAGAGCGACTTGAATGTCAAGATGCAAGGGAAAAAATCAGCTTGTCAACGATATCTGCGCCCATCTCAAAGCTTTGCCGGACAACTAGTTAAGAATGATTTTTTTTTTTCGTTTTTTCCGAAGTTATATTTAATACCCTCAGTAAATGAAGGTAAGCTCAAGAATTAAGAGGGCTTTAAAAAACTGCATTTTGAATTCGAAAGCAGATTTCAAGATTTTAGTTCCATCCAAATTGAATTAGATAGTTTTACCAAACAGAATCGTATAGTTTTACTATGCTTTCAACGTAAATTACGAAGCTGTGAGGTCAGATTTGATTTAATTGAGTTGTAATCTAATAATCATCTCAAGCAGTTGTTTTTGAATATGCCAGAGATTTACAAATCATTATCGAAAGTAAGTTTCCCAATTTTAAAATTTAATGTCCAGAAAATCTGTGCTATTTTTACTTCATCTTATATATGTGAACAATATTTTCAGTTATGAACCTTAAAAAGAATATTTCAAAAATAGACTGACAGATGAGCATTCAGCCTCATTTCCTACAATCAGTATATCCTACTTTGAATCTTTGAAAGTTTTGTAAAATGAACTTTTAAAAATTAAATCTCAGTTTCATTCATCTCATTAACATACTTAAATTGTAACATTTGTACAATGTTTTTAAAATTTTAGAAAACTTATTCCATCAAAATTTTACTTTTCTATTTGAAATGATCCACAACCCTTGATGGTGACAGTCAAATAGTCGGGGACCTGGTAATTCTCCTATCCCAAAATGCTACATTTCTTTGTTCTATTCTGCAGATTAATCAGCAACTCATTTACTTTATTCAGTGTAATCCATGAGATCGATATCAACATTCATGTAATGATGCATATTGCTCAAATTAGTGTGGAGAATCAAGATTCAAGCTAGTCAAGTGTTTTACCCACTATTTACCTAAGCTTACAGCAGTACTCTCTTATGACATTAGCTTCTATTTATACATACAAAAATACATATATACAGAAAACTATATATATATATATATATATATATATATATCGTTATGTATACACATGTGTGTGTGTGAGAGAGAGAGAGAAAGAGATAATATTTGTTAAACAAAAAATAGAATCAAATATTGTAAGACCTTCCATTAGCGAAACAGTAATCTTATTTTTTGTCACGCGAATCACTTAAAAAAAATTTTATAAATTTTAAGTGTCATCATTTTTACCTTTTCATTTAAGACACAACATAATTACAACATTAAGATTTAAAATACTATGTAGTTAAAACAATTTCAATCTACTTGATAACAAAATTAAACATAATATATATTAAGTTCATTTTGATCTCACTATAATATTCCTTAACTACAATGAATTTTAAATATAGTTACAATTCATAACTTTAATGACATTGCAATAAAAATAATTTTAAAAAAAAATTTGCATTGCTGTAACTTTAAATTACAGGAGTAAATAAAAGTTATAGTGCTAATGACGAATAAATAAATTTGATTGTAACAAAAATAACTTCTGAAGTTACCATTCACATTAAAAAAAATTAATTAAAATGTTTCAACTGTATAAAATATTAAGAAGATGACAATAAATTCCGATACTACAAATAGAACGAAACTTAGTTTAATCGCCTGTGCCGAGAGCAATTATTTTTTGTGAAATTTTAATTACCATCAAAGCAAATAACAAGAAAACTTAAATTCTAACACATTTTCTTCTATTCATACAAATGAATTTTAAAATGTTGTATTTCTGAACTGAAATATTGGAAAATATGTTTCTTTTTCATTACTTTAGTTGTGCGGTTTACATTAATATTAGCAAAAATGAATAAATGGAAATTGGCTTTCATCCAGATACCTCCGTCACAATCTCTGATTATTTCACTCATCCATGTACTGAGAGTAGTATGATAGATCCATGTGCTGTTATCGATAGTAGTATCACCATGCATAAAAATATAATTTTATTTTATAGACTCTGTCATTCATAAATCTCAATTTCCATTCTTTTAATAAAAATTTACTTAACCTTATAAAAAACAAATTCATATAGTACACATTCTAGATATTTCTGAATTTTAAATGTTAAATGTCTCGTAATAAATCGCTTAGTATAATGCGTGAAATGGAAAATTTAGTTTACAAAAAATTTATCTTGCGTGATGCGAGAATCATGCCAGAACGCAAATGGGTTTCATTCGCAGCTTAGTGCTGTCAACAAATTTTGATCTTCTTTTTTTTTTCAAAGCATGATATAAAAGAATATAATCAAAGTTTGGATCCACTTGCGAAAGAATATTCTATTTTTATCTGTTTTCCTGAGACACGATTTAAGTCTGGTACACAAAGGGATAGGAAAATTTCAAGCTTTTGAAATAAAAGAAAACTTATGTAAATAGCAAAGCGAGTTTTTTTTCAGAAAGATTATATCAAAACCATTTGTCACTTTCACACTAAAGAAATATAAATAAAGTGGAAGAAAAAATTTGAAATAAAATTTGTTTTGCGTATACTATTTCCTAAATCTAATATTCTACCTTAAAATAAGTCCTTAAAAGTAAAATTTTCTATCTGTATTTTATGAAAGTATTAAAGTAAAAACTATTTTTAGCTTCTAATATTCAAGTAATATATAAATAAAAATACTATTTATAATGTAACATTTTTATAGTACTTTAAAAAACTAAAAGAAACTTATTTTTCATCCCCTTAATATTATGATAAACAATCTATTCACCCTAGTTCAGTTGATAATAAATCTGATTAACAGAATGAAAGGTTTCATTTTGATTTCAGATGTATTTGCAATCTATTTTATTTCTATGTATAGAAACATCTTCCAATTTATTCAACTTTTTTGGCCTAAGCTTCCATAAAAAAGTTAAGTAGGAAGATATCTAGTTAAAGAACTCAGAAAACATTTAATTACTCTAGCAGCAGAAAAATATCACTTTAATACAACAAAATTATATATATATATATATATATATATATATATATATATATATATATATTAGGTTGGGGAAAAAGTAATCCATTATTTTTTCGGTAGACGTCTATAGTGATCGATATCTCGTGAGGTATCTATCAAACAATTTCAGATTTATGCTCGTTGGAAAGCTGACATTTGACACTAAAATATCCTCTTGCGGTTTTTTGTTTGATTAATTCAGTTACGAGTACAAGGTTTTGAAAATGGAAGACAACAAACAGAAAATTCGATACATTTTCGTTTTTCTCTTGTAACGGCGAAAAAGATTGCCAGGTGGCTAAAATTGTGAAAGGTGTTTATTGTCCTAAATAAGACTGTCACAACCAGTTACGTCGTCGATTCCGTTCGGGTATTTTGATGTTAGAGATGTACCTCGCATGTGGAAATAGCATCGTCAAAAATGTCTGTAAAATATCAAAAATGGTCGAAGTTGATCGCAAGTCAGCAGTAGTAACGCGCAAGACCTAAAAATCTACATGAAAACTGTTTTAAACCTTTCTACAAAGCGAGTCCAAAAGAAGTTACATAAAGTTCATGTGAAAATAATGGATTTCTTTTTCCCCAGGCTAATATATATATATATATATATATATATATATATATATATATATATATATTTATTTATTTATTTATTTATAAACTTTTTCCTTATCATAACGATATAACTAACGATAATATTAGAGGATATTATAAATTTTCGATCACTTTCTAGGTCCTACTTAATGTCGTGTTCCAAATAACTCATCACGTTTGTGTGTTTTCTTAAATTTTAAATAAATTTAGAATATGAATCCACACGTCAATTAGTTTGAAAGCAATGCTAAGAATGTTGTGCAAAAAAGATTTTTGTGCTTTTTAAAAGAATTTCGTCTTTATTTCCTTTGTTTTCTATTATTTTTATTTATTTGTTAAATTATTAACCAAAATTATTTTCTACTTTGAAAAAGGGAGTAATGTTTGAAATAGTTATCACTCAAAAAAATTTTCAATCTGAAATTACTCTTCCTTTTCTTGTTACAGGGGAACAAATACGAAACTTGATAAATTCAACATTTATTAACCAGACTTGTTTGATTAATGTGAAAATTACTTATTTATGATAAAAGCATATTACTTTTACAAAAGCTTAAGAATACAAGTTTTAATTGTTACTATATAGTTTTTAAATAGTAAGAATTAAAACAGTAGGTCTAAAGGCACATATGATAAAGACGTTACAGATAATCATAAAATGTCAACGTAGATTCAATGTATGCTACTTTTTTCAGATAGTTGCTAAATTTTTACAGAATCATTTTAAATTTCTTAGCATAAGTTTCTTTAATTGTCACTACATTGAATACTTCGCGAGTTTCAGTAAAATTAATTGTATGGGCAGTACAAAGTAGCGCCATCTAGAGACACAGTTTTCTACTACCACAATATCGGATTGCTGTTGTTCAAGCAATGCAAGTTACTTGAACTTGTGCTTAAGATGCAAGTTCTTAAAGTGAAATGGCTGTAACCCAGTGTACGGTATGCTATTAAAACAAGATGGCGGACAAAGAGCGTACCGTTCACTGGGAATTAAGGAAATTTTAATGGAAAAATACTTGGATAACCTATATTTCAAGATGCCCCACGATTTTTCACTAATTTAGCACAAACTTGGGTAATGTTGAATATGATTGCAAAACATTTATTTTTAAATTTCGGCTGTATCCCAGTGTACAGTACGCTATTAAAACAAGATGCCGGACAAGGAGCGTACCATTCACTGGAAATTAACCAAGTGAAATTTAAATTATCTGTCAGAAACATTCACAGTAAGATTTCTAGCTTTCACTGTCCAAAAAGAAAAAAGAAAAGATTTTGAAAAATTGGCGAGAATATTGTAAATTCCGTAGGACTGCTTATATTTCCTGACAATATTTCATAATAAGTCTATCATTTCACCACGAAAATACCAATAGAAGAAGATAAAAAGCATAAAACTAATCAACTAAGCACACAAATCACTTAACTATCTGAACCACTTTTTTCAAATTTTTCAGTTATATGTTGTTATTATAAAAAAGTATATAAAGGGCTCTGCGAAAAATATCATTATTTTAAGAGAAATTTATTGAAGAAAGAGATAATTAGCCCTTGTTCTATATAAAAATGAATAAACAACTCTGTTCCTTGAACTTTTTTTATAAAAAGTCCGTTTCCCAATTATTTAAACTTCAACGATACACTAAAATTTAGTATATCGTAGAAAACTTTAGTGTATCGAATCGTATTTTGGAGGCAGACATGTTGGGGTATAGTTGGGGATGAGTAAGAAGGAAACGAAAGACACATTGTTAAATTTCTTACTAAAAAAGGATTCTTCAGAACCAAGTACGTCGTCCGCCTCTTTGAATACAGATAGATGAAGGTATAGTCCACAATCTGTCAAAAAAAAGGTAAAAGCTTCGTAAGGCATTATATCACGGACTGTTTGAAATATGGGTTTGTCGTTTGGCCACAATCAGAAGAAAATTGTTCAAAATCTGAATGTGCTTGCAGAGATGCTCTCTCCAACGAAAGCATGAATCCTTCCCAGCTTTCACGGCATTTACACATTCGACATTCTCGGCATTACAAACGAAGCATCCACAACTGAAAAGAAAACCCCTGGACTTTTTCTAGAGAAAAAATTTAGCGATGAAAATTCAAAAGGAATCTTTCAAAAAATGTTTCTTGGTTGACAAATCCCTTTAAAAAGCATTATGTATTGTCAAATCTAAGAAACCCTAGTCAGTTGCTGAGGAACTTTCAAACCTTGTTTGATAGAGGTGTGTTGTGAAATGTTGGGACAATCTGCTGCAGATAAAATGAAAATTCTTCCTCTGCCCAATTATATTATTGGACGAAGAATAAATGAGTTATACGACATAGAAAGTCAATTACTGCAAGATATTCGTAAATCGAAATAGTTTGCTGTAAAAATGGATGAGTCAACTAATGTCTCAAATAGTGTCATAATATTATGTTATGTTCATTGTATTAACTAGGCAATCAATGATATTAGAGAAGAATTGAAGCTGTATCGAACTACAATCTCAAACAACCAGTGCTGAAATATTTAAGGCAGCTAATAATTACATTGAAAGTAACAGGTGTTGTAATAGACGCAGCATCAGAAGAATTAGTAGTCACTCAATTCTAAAAATTACATTGAAAGTAAAAGGTGTTACAAAGAGGATAACAGATGCATCAGAAGAATTAGTATCATTGCATAATTCATCGTGAACATTTAGCACCAAAGAAATTGTCCAGAAAACTGAATAACATTCTTCTGGAATCGATAAGAATTCTAAATTTTATCAGAAATAATGCCCTTAACTCAAGATTGTTTACAACTTTGTCAAGAAATGGGATCGGATCATGCATAGTTATTGTTGCACGCCAAAATACGCTGGCTATCCAGAGGAAAAGTCCTTAACCGGTTGTATGAGTTGAAAAATGTGCTACAATTGTTTTTAAATCAGATGGGATTATTATTCAGCAAACATTTTCAGAACAAAGAATGGGTAGCTTTGCTTTAATATCTATCAGACTTATTTTCACTGATAAAAAAAATTAATTTAAGTCTTCAAGGTAAAAATAATATCGTTTTCCACTCCTACAATAAGATTGATGATTTCAAGAAGAAATTGAATCTCTGATACAAATGGGGGGAAAAAACCACTTTTGATGTGTTTTCTTCTTTTTTTTTTTTTTTTTATCACATTAATGCTAATGACATGGATCAGAAGAACGTTACCCGCGTCATTTTGGAGAATTTAAATGAACTTTCTATGAACGTTCAGTATTATCTCCCAGAAAAAGAAGCGCGTTCAGGTAATCTGTGAATAATCAATCCTTTTATTGATAATTGCAATAACAATCTTACTACAGTCGAGGATACCAAACTTATTTAAGTATCTTCAGATCTAGGAATTAAATAACAGTTCTCGATAAAGACTGCAACAGAGTACTTCACGCAAAGGCGTTTAAGATTTTATTGCCTTTTTCCTCGACTTATTTGTGTGAAGCTACATTTTCGGATTTGTCTGTTATTAAAACGAAATATCGAAATCGACTTGTTGTGCCTGCTCTATGTATTGCTGTAAATGATTTAACGCTTACAGTCGACACTTTTGTCAGCCTCAGAGACCAGTAACAATCTCATTGATTTTAGGTTTAATTTAATTTGGCAAATTATTTTTTGCTTATTTTGTATCTATCTACCTTATTTACATTTCGATTTATTGTTGTTTTTGCTAATACATTAATTAAAATAATAAATAAATACATTCATATTTGAATTTTCATGTTTTAGTTATATTTTGACAGTTTTATCAATGCAATATTTTAAGTAAGTTAAATGTAGATTCGTAAATGATAACAAATAAAGTGCTTGAAAATTAATATTGTCTTCATGATTTATTTATGAAAAAAATTGTGCCAATTAATCGCGAATTATTAAACTTACCGGTCCAAAAGAACGTACCGAAATATTTTACCGGTCTTTGGAATAAATTCAGTTGAGAAACACTGCTCTAAAGGACGTGCATGCAGAAAGGCGCCGTTCATTTTTTATTAATCAGCTGTTACGGAGATAAAATATGAACCATTACATTTTAGTGAGTGTTGTTCTACCACTTGAATATTGTGAGTGAGAACCTCTTTTACGTCTTAAGGTATTCTTGTATAATTAACTCTGGTGGGGGCTAGCTCTGTTCACAACGAATTCTTTTCAAGTTATTAAATTTTTCTTAAAACAAAGAGTTACTATCAGGAAATAAAAAGTTATTATAAAGACATTTACGTCTCGTTCGAGATATTAAAATCAGTAAAACTAATATTTTTTAAAAAAAAATTCGAAACATATCAAAAACCTTTTTTTTTTTTTTAGGTATTATCATTAAGAAGTTCGTTAAAGAATCGTCAGTCGGATATGATTATGATTTCAATATTGAAATCATAAGCCTAAAAATAAATCTTAAAAATATTCTTCATATGACTCTTTTCCTGAAAAATTTTCTTACTTCTGTTTCATTTCAGTAAAATATTATTTCTGACCTCTTCTGTAAGAACCGTTTATGTTTCTATCATTTGTCTCCTACATTTTTTCCCAATTTCTAACCTTTTCTCTCTGAATTTTTTGCCCAGAAGCAATTTTTCAACAAACTCATCTTCTAAGCAGTGAATATATTTCATATCTTTATTTTTCATACTCTGCATCATAGTCATCTCTAAAAGAAATCAATTGAAATTTTCTAACATTCATACGTCTTCTGATTTCGTTCCATCCTTGCATTTTTCTCACTTAATTTTTAACAGCATATAATACAAAAAAAATTCATTCCGCATTCATTTATATCTGGATTACTTAATTTTCTTTAGATATCTATTCATATAAATTAAAGATTTCATTTCAAAATCAATTAATTGCCTGCAGCTTTATGTTTTTCGTGTTAAGTTTTATTATTCTAGTAATAAGCAATACAGTAACCTGGTTTATTTATATTATACTGCTGAATTTACAAATATTCACGAAAATTACCCTGAAACCTTTACTTTCAAATTTACATTAAAAGTATTTATAAACAAATCAATTGCTTAAAACATGTGTGACTACTCATTTTCTTAGAATACTCATAGCTTTTACAAAAGGAAAGACAGATATGCAATTCTAAGCGATCTCTGCAATTGCAAGTAAGTTCTTTCGTGAAATATAGTTAGAAAATATTACCTGAACGACTTCACACAGAAGGCAAGAGAAGGCACGCAATTTGTTAGTGCAGCTGAAGAGTTCGAAATAAGTAAAAATAACGTTTCGAGCTTTTACGCGAAACGATATTTGTGTCTTTTATAATATAAATACTTTTTTATTAGGAAAGCATTCCAAACCATAGGTGCAGCTGTTAAAAATATTTGACAGTGGCTGTCAAATGAAAAAATCTGTACTGGATGAACAATGTATCGTTCCCAGATCTAAAGAGCCCGAAACCAATCAACAACTGCCATTGCTCAGTAACCGTTACAGCAACAACGTGATAAATTGTTGATAAGTATTGTGTCCAGATGCGTAACGGAGGTGTCTTATTCATCCGCCGTCCTGAACGCGACATTCCTTTGAAATTTGACCACCGTTTAAAGTGATGCGAAAAGCACAAAATCTGGATATCTCAATAATAGAGTCATCCTTTTTACGGATAAGAGTCATTTCGATGCCACAAGGAATTCTCAATGCCAGTTTATTTTAAGAGAGGTTGGGACACGGTTTCATTTCAGTAACAGCACGGAAAGAAACCGTTATAGTTGTCCAGGGAGTTTTTATTTCGGGAGGTATTATGCTGCTACGGTGGACTAAGTTCCAGGTTTTCGACAAAAATTCTGTAACCGGAAATTACTATTGCAAGGAAATGATCTTTTCCCGTGTGCGTCTATTCCGAGGTGCTATGGAAGCGGACTTCGTACTATGAATGACAATGAATTGATACGCTGGACTCCTGCTCTTTAGCATCAACTATGAAGAAGCGATATCAACCGAATGGATTATTCATTGTACTCCCCTAATTTAAATTTCATAGAACTATCGGGATACTTTGAGAAGACTTTTGCAACAATTGCCCTGTTATCATTCTGATATTGTATACATTTGTATTAAAACCAAATTAACTACAGATTTCAAGATAAGTTGACAGGGTGCCAATAATGATAATTTCAAAATAACTTGTTATTAAGCAACAGAAGAGAAAAAAAATTAATATCATTCTTATTTGGAACATAATACTGAATTCTGGTGACATTATTTGAAAAAATGACATTGGGAGTGGAAAATATCATTACACACATACACAGATGATTTCCCATCTTAGGCATGATTATATTTGATAGTCCCATTTAAGTTCGAAGATATTTTCTGTCATTAATGGCATTTAAAATAATTCTGGTAGTATGTTTTCGCATTTTTCGGTGTTATTCAATTCATTTATTAATCCATCCTATTGGAAGGTTCAAATAACATTTTAACTATAAGAAAATATGATTTTATTTTAGAAACTAAATTTTGGTATCGCTCAAAAACTATGTCAAACTAAGTTTAAATATTATAACGAAAAACTTTTTAAATATTCAACAGAGAAATATTTATAGAAAAATTATTATTAAACTAATTAGTTACTTAAGACTATTAATAAGTTAAAGAACTACGATAATGTTAAAATATACTCTAATTTAATACAAAAAAACTCGAATTGAAAACTTTTTCATGAATCTGCTACATTTCATTTGAGGAACTTAATAAGGCCGGAAATTAGATGCATAAGAAAGAGACAGTTTTAGACGTAGGTATTCAGTTTAATGCACTTCTGAACTGTGAAAATCTCTCTACTGCATTCCCTTCTCATCTATCATGTTGACAGTTTCGTTTAATTTCCGGCTGTATCACTGGGGAATGAGAGCAAATTAACTTTCGAGCAACATTAATGTCAGTTTTACGATGTTTTTCCCCCTCCAATGAAATTAAAGGCTTTAAATATGATAGAGAAACAGCTCATTCCTAAGAAACCGTTAACACAAATGTTACATTGTGAATTAATGGAGAATACATTATATCACGCACACACATATATAATAAAAATAACATTACTACACAAATATCAAATTTATAGGGAAAATAAAAGTTGCAAATGCGTATACTTAACTTTATATATATATATATATATATAAATATATATATATATATATATATATATATATATATATATTAGGTTGGGGAAAAAGAAATCCATTATTTTTACGTTAACTTTTTGTGACTTCTTTCAGATTCGCTTTGTAAAAATGTTTAAAACAGTTTTCATGTAGATTTTTAGGTCTTGTGCGAAGCTACGACTATTTTTAAAACCTTGTACTCATAACTGAATTAATCAAACAGAAAACCGCAAGAGAATATTTTAGTGTCAAATGTCGCCTTTTCCAATGAGCATAAATTTGAAATTCTACACATGTCTACCGAAAAAATAATGGATAACTTTTTCCCCAACCTTATATATATATATATATCAAAGGAGCCAAATATTTATTAAAATTATATACCAATGTAAACGAGAAAATAGAACAATTTTTAAATAGAAATATTTTAAATTTATAATTAAAATTCTAACTATTACTGCCTTCTAATACTTTCTAATTCCTGTCTGTTTTGCAATAATTGCATTATAGTTTTTTTTAATTATTACAATGAATTATTAAATTTTTAGAAAACTGAAGAATTTTAATCATTCTTCAATAACTGAATCAACGCTATCTGAAAAGAGCTTAAATAAAGCTTATGGGCAAAGTCAGCTGGTTAAGCCTTATTAGAGTAATGTCATGATCCGGAAATAATAATCCAGATTAAAAAGCATATTACTTCAGAGCCACGAAGAATTTTGCCTCTCATTAAAAGACTAAATAAGTTGTTTTTCATTTCCATCAAATAGATTACTTCCATTAAATTTCTAATTAAAATACTGTATATTATATATCTTACAACTTATATATATATAAGTTGGAAAATATATACAGTCTTTATATATATATATATAATAAAAGGAGTCAAATATTCATTAAAATTATTAAAATGTGTAAAAGATAGAAAGAAGTAAGGAAAAATAGTATCATGTGAGCCTTGTGAGAAAGGGTTCGCAGAGAGAAAAGTCGGGTTTGTTTAAAAGCAAAAATATAAAATTAATTAATAAAAAGGACCGGGAGAAGTCGTTGACGACATGAAACACAATAAACAAGACAATTGTATATTCCATCATTTATTCGTGCAATAACAAATATTCAAAGTAATGTCCACACAAGGCAATTAACAGCACCCATTACAACAGTATGCAACATGTCGAAATACATTGTACGAAATTCATGAAAAATAAATGTTTGAGTTCAGTCACAATGTTGACTGAGATGAAAGATATTTAAATGGTTTCAAATAACTCCTGTGTTCAGAAGTCAGCTGGTTTGAGGACAAACGATTCCAGAGGCTATACGATCACTGATCACTCTCTTGCCCAAAGTTCGTAAAATTTCATTGGATAGGCATATCGCGGTGATATGCCCTCTTACATAAATCTGATTACAGATAATATGTCTCTGAGTGAATGAAAGGTTAAGTTTATCGCACAGAAGAATGAGATAATAACTCACAAGTCACTCTATAAATTTTCCAACCAGACTTTTGCCATGATCCTTCAAACAAGAGTTCTCCAACTGTGAAAGAGATGAGGTGAATTCGGATTTTTCTAGATGCTTCTCAGAAATACTTATATTTTTTTATATTTTTAATTCTTTTCTTGTATGTATATAAACCGCACATTATCATCCTCATTTTTTAATACAATTTTAAAGAAGCTTAGGTTTATTTGATGAGTATGAATGTATACATAAAAATTCTAAGAAAAGGTAATTTTAATTTGAAATATATCGTTTCGTAATTTAAATGTTGATTAAAATATATTTCTCTTCCGTCACTAATTAAATAACAAAATATTTTTACTGACTACTAGATATAATTTAAGCATTTGAACAGGATAGTTCATACAATATATACTTAAATAAAAAGCCTAATTAATCATTTGTAAATTTAATTGTAAATAATTAGGTTTCAGATAATTCAATGTTTGTAAAATCAAATACATGCAATTACGTGACATAAAAATAACTTACTTTAAAATGTAAAATATTAAACATATAAGAGTAGAAATATTAAGTAAGATAAGGTCATTGCGATATATTCCCAAATGTTTATTTTTGTCACCAAAGAAATTTCAAAATTAGTAAACACGCACTTAACTAAAATATTTCCCACTGTAAAACATTAAAAATTAATTATATCTTGCTATTTATCTGCATTATTCATAAATATAAAAAAGAACAACATCCAAAATTTCGATACCTTTACACAGCGTCCATGAATAATTTGTAAGCCTTTCAATAAGACTCGACATCACTAATTAGAACTTCTTTTGAAATATTTAACTTTTAATAGAGTCATAGTTAGCCGTGTACACAATCAATAACACAGACAGGTTATATCTGTTATATTAGATCGTATATTTGATTCTTTCATAAAAAAAAATAAAATAAAAAAGTGGCAATATCTCAAAATAATAAAGTAAAGTAGTTCAAAATTAATTATTTGTATGACTATTTTACTACAGTAATTCAAAAACTATTCATAACATTCACGAGAAGATTAATTTAAAAAATATTATCACTGTTAAGAAAGTCGTCTCGTTTTCAAAAAAAAATTTATAAATGCATGATTTACTATAGGACAGATTTTAGTATTCAGAAGAACTACAAGTAAAATGAAGACTCCAAAAATAACTCACTCCGTGTTTTCATAACAAAACGTATCACAATCACACACATTTCATAATCTTCAACATTTCAGCACATTCTAATTGGTTTTCTATACACAACCATGAAATTCCTTTCAAATTTAACAAATAGCTAAAAAATTTTATTTGGGGGATCATACATAAAAAAGTTTAAAATAGTCACAATCAAATTGTTCATTAGATGTAAAATTCCGTGCAGACATAGTTAATAATTGTACCTCAAATTTATTATTATTAAATGTTTAATTTATTTGTATACGCAGTCCACCTGCTTATACAAATAATTCATGATTTATAAAAGAAAAAATTAACTGCAAATTTATTTTATTGAATATTGAAGTAATTATATGAAAGTGATTTTAAAGAGTCAGAGCAATTTTTGGATAATTTTGAAAAATAAAAAAATTGTTCTAAAAATAAATTACGTGATATTTTTTTTACTTATTTTTAGAAGTGCTAAAACAATTTACAACACAATTGTTCATTTAAATAATCTAGGTATCTCATTCAATGCTTTTTGATGATTTCCATTGCTTCATAGATATTTAATTATGTAGAAAGAGAAATAGAATTGAATTCTAAAATAAATACCTGATAACTCATTACTTATCAAATTAAAAAACGAATTACTAATTCAAAATTTTATAATTAATACAATCTTAAATGCCATTTACAGAGCTAAGAAGTTCTACAGCGTGTATTTACACTTTCCAGCAGCGCCCACAACCACATACACAATGTTTCTTAACAGCTGCACCTATAGTTTAGAAATCTTTCAAGCACGCAAAACATTTGCGGTCGATTCCGAACTCTTCAGCAACACTTGACACACTACATCGCTTCACTAGCTTTCTGATCTTTCTTCCACCTACCTGTAAAGTAGTCCAGGTAATCACTTCTACTCGTATTTCACTAAAAAAAGCATTTGAACGTTTAGTGAATGCATTTAATTGTGACTGCGTCCTTCCTTTTACTGTAGTCTTTAGCTGTTTCCCAACCACTCGTCTTCTACGTACGCTCACACAAGGTTGTTTCTCTCACTTGGTGGGGCATTTTGTTTTGACATTTGCTAGTGTTGTAAAGGTGCTAAAAAACCGGGAATAAACTAGATTTATTCCTAAAAAAATTCAAAGTTTTCAGAAATTTTGATATATTTATTGAACATTTGTAATATGATGTAATATGTGTGTGTAGGTGGGGGGTTGGGATTATTTTGCATGTGCCTATAAACTGCACACTAAATAGCTATTTCAAATAGTATTTTATAAAATGAGAAGATTTTTATAAGAAAAATTAACTTTACTGTTCCTTACAAGTTGAAAAATGAGATTCTGTTGTTTAAATTAATTGAGATAGAAAACAGCAAAAAAATATGTAAAAGTGCAAAAAATAGGATTTGATAACTAAAGCATTTTGCTTTTTGTGTTTCTAATATGCATTTCAAATAATTATAAAAATTATATCTAAATATAACTTCTTTACAATTCTGTGATTTTATTTTGATGGAAAACAAGTGTTAATGTTTTAGATTTCTAATATTTGAAGTGTAACATTTTTAAATTTAAACATCAGTAATAAAAATATTCATTTATATTTCATAGTTTCTACCAAATACAGCGGTCAACAAAGATTTCGGACATGCGTAGCTCTGTTAGTTTTAATAACAATAACTAGAATAAATGTACTATTTTTTTTAATTTTTGTACAGGATTTCTTTATTATTCATTAATTATAACAATTGATTCCATGTTTCGCGTCATTCTCGTTACCGGAAGGTAGTGAGTCCGAATCTCGGCTTAAACGAAGATCCATCGTGCTCACAAATGGCGACTGGGGCACGTAAATTATCTCTTGGTCGCAATGTCCTCCATGCTCCCACATTCCAAATTAATATCTCTGAGGGTGTTAGGACCCAGTCTTTGGGTCTTCGCTGGCTTCCCATCTCTAAATTGTAAGATACAGATGGTACTGCCACCCTCGTAAGGGGATGATCTGTTCATAAACGGAAGACTCTTTTCTAACTCAAATGACTTGTCCCTGATGGGCGGTCTAGGCTTTTTCAAGTGTTTTATGTAACAAGTTAATCCTGACTAAATTTCTGTATCAGAGAAATTGTAAATTTCAGCACAAAAAAATAACAATTTATACATAAATTGTATATTTTTGCACTTTTTTGTATGTGAACTACTTTCTTTGATTTTAACTCGAGAAACTTACGGAATTATTTCAAATTGAGATAAACTCAGGCAAACGTATAACACCCAATTTAGACTACTTTCAAAAGACAGTCCTAGGTTAAATTATGAATAGAGTAATATAAAATTGTATTACATTTATTAAATATAATGTGGAAGTTAGAGTAAAAGTAAAAACTTATTTTCAATTGAGTTGGCAAGAAAGTAGCTTCGGTTTCCAATAATAGACAGCATTGTGCTCGTTTTGTTAGTGAATTTTTTTTTTTTCTTTTCCTTTTGAGGAAAGTTAGTTGTAAGTGAATTTTTTTTTTTTCTTTTCCTTTTAGGTGGCTATAGAAACAAATTTCGTTTTTTTTTTTTCCCCAGATTGTTTACAACTGTCAATTTTAACATGGAGCAGAAAAGTAAACATTTAAGGCCCATTTTACTTTTCACAAAGACAAGAAAGCGGCTGAGTTGTACAAAAAGAGAAAATGTTTATGGTGTCCATTATTTAACAGAAGGCTCGTGTCCGATTTAATTTAAACAATTTTATTTAGGAGATCTTCACTAAAGGATGACCAGCGTTCTGATCGATCTTCTGAAATTGAAATAACAAAATGAAAGCCTTAATGAACTGAATAATCATATTTGCAAGAGATCGCACACAGGATGAAAATCACTAGAATTCAGTTTCATTTCACAATGAAAAACCGAAATTACTTTGTCAAACCCAATAACTGAATCTAGTGTTTGAATATCGATTTACCAAATAGATTTGCTATATTATATATGAAATGCCCAAAAATTTTACTAGTTATGCACATTACTTGGCTAAATTAAGTGTTTGCTTTTGTATATATAATTATTTTAAATACATTAAACTTATTAACAAAAAGTTGTTAAAAGGTTATTGAAATGTTTGAAACAGCCACAGAAAATTTAATATCTAATTTTTATTGTCATTGTTTATAATCACTCTAAAAATAATAAAAATTACATTGTTTAAATATGAAAATCAAAGAATTTTAAAATTGTGTAACACAGTACACAATTAACTATTTGCTGATATAGAACAAAAAGGTTCTTCCAATAGTAAAGTAAACGAGTAATTGTCATAAAAATTAACAATTTAAGTCAGTTTCTTGGAAATAATATCACATAAGTATGAGTAAATCTTACAATGTAATCTCACAAATCTAGATCAATTATTTCAACAAGAGTTCCATTAAACTTTTAATTGCAGAACTCCTCTAATTGATCAATTAATGGGTAATATTTTTGATTTACTATTGTGTGTGTGTAGTTTCAATTTTCTTTTTTAAGTGATTCTTACCATGATAAAAGTATTGGAAGTGAATTAATACAACTTGTATCACTTTTAACTATTTAGTTTAATTCTTCAAGTTAGCTTTTATATGTTTGGATAAACTTATATTAAGTAGTTTTATTACATTAATCGTTTATTTATTTTTCTTTTTTTAGCGAGCTCAAAAGTACTATATTGGTCTTTACAATTAAATTCAAATACATACAATCCTACAATTACATTTAAAGGTTTATATGGTGATTTCATTATTTTATAATTGCATAGACATTAAATTATAATAAAAATTAGTCTTTGAATATTGAGATTTTTCCTTTTTTGTGTCATCAAATGTTCTGCAGCATTTTGATAATGGAAATCCATGATATATAAAAGTGAATGACCTTCTCATTTAGATTTTATGCTGCCAGGACTGTAGAGATGTTGCGATACAACTGTCAAAATTAAATTTTTAAATATTTCTCTAAATAAGATTTTGCATTACTTCTGACTTCCATTTCATTTCATTCAAGAATCATAAGCCTGAATACACTAAACCCATAAGGTGAATTCATGCTCATAATATTCTTGTACTTTTTTTTTTTCTTTTTTCTTTTTTTTTTTTTTCCCTCTTCCAACAAAACTATTAAAACTTTATAATAAATAAAAAACATTTAGTCCATAGGGAGAACTCATGTTCATGGTTCTTGTAATACTTAAAATTTCAAGCATTTATGCACTAATTAATTTTAAATTTATCAATTATAATTCACTATTACATTTCTATATTCTCTTATTTTTATATCTGACTTATTATATGCATCAAAATTGATATATCAATACAATCAACCAAATGTTCTTGTATTAGCAAGCATAATAACATTACTATCAAACATAACTCTCTCTACTTTTGTAGCAGAAATAAAACCAAGATTTCCTTAGTGAGTATAACAAGTGTGAGCAATTTTAGATGGGATTTTTTTTCTAATGTGCTGGTTTTTAAACATAAACTGCACAAACATAAAATCCTTTTTGAAAATTTTTCTATAATTACATTATTTAATTGTAAACTTTTTTTACAATATTAAAAATCTGTTAATTGTTGCAAAAATTCAGGATTTAGAATAATTTTAATTTTCTGAGTAAATATACTACCTGTTAAAAATATACATTTTTAGAATTTCAGTAAGATTCAACAAAATAATATACACAATCATTTTCTTCTCATTTATAGTATCTAAGATTTCTATTATAGTAATGCATTTAAAGCAAATACTTTTATTAACACATACCTTTTAACCCCAGTGCACACACAAAACGTGTAATAGTTTATCTTTTGTACTAGTAATACTTTATTAGAAGAAAAAATCTTTAAAACTATTCCTATTACTTCATACTCATGAAAAGTAAAATGCTTTAAATGATGATTTGAATTCTACAAGAAAATATACTACCCAATAATACAATAGCCAAAAACAAAGTATTTGATAACTAAATTTACTGGAAAAGAAAAGAAATTAGATAAATTACTCATAAAAAAGATAAATATTTTAGCAAGACTTCTCTCATAAAGTCAGGCTTTAAAAGATTTATGTTTATATTGCAATAAACTATCTAAGAATGATTGTATGAGAAGTGAAGACTAATATGAATTTAATGCATAAATATCAACAGATTTAGTTAATCATTATATTACAAAACTTGTTAAGTTTACTGATCTATTACAGCAAAACATACTAAATTAATTGATTTAAATGTGTTAAATTTTAAAAAAAATCAAATAACAATATTTCTTTAACATATTTAAGAATATTTAAAATAAACAAAGATTTTAGTTTTTCAAATCTAATGTTGTGTGGCATTGCACTGAATGATCTGAATATATTTAAGATAAAAAAAAAAAACATGACCATATGAATTTAAATTAAAATGTTTCATTGCAAAAACATTGATATTTTTAATTAAAAATTGTTTAATATTGTACAATTTTTTTTTATCGAATTCTAAATAATTTATTTCATATAGCTTTATATGTGCATAAGGAAGTAAATGGTAGAGTCAAATATAATAAATCAAGTTAATTCTCTATATTGAAGAAATATTTTAAAAAATTAAGAAGTTAGGATTTACTCCCGAATAAAAGCTTTTGTTTCAAAATTGTAAAGATTTTTTACACTTGTTTACAAGAGAGAAAACCTGACACATATATACTAAAAGCAGAAATTTAATATTTCCTTGCATCATCTAGAAATGATTTGAATTAAACTTAGTATCCTTCAATCCAAAGAATGTAACCTTACCACTGGGCCACAATAAGCTTAAATTTGCAATCTTATTAATTTGTTATAGTACAAAAATATTCCTTTGAAATATTTAAATTTTTTATTGCAAACCAATTTGCAGATATTTATATTTTATTTGTTTTGAATGCAATTTATATATATTGCTAAATATTATCCTTGGAAATGAGAAGGAAAAAAAATTAAATTAATATATATTTTTGAATATTATTCAGTAATATATATTAATTACTTCAAATTTTTTAATTTTGTAAAATTGAAAATAATCTAGAAAAATCTGTAGCCCAGTGTAAATTAAATTTTATAATTACTTATTGACTAGTTTAAATATATACACTAGATTTGAATTAATAATTACACTAAATAGAACAGCTCACTTAAAACTAAAATACATAAAAAGAGCAGAATTGTAAGTTTGCCAATTGATAATTCTAAATTTTAAAAAATGAATTATCATTTATTATAGAAATTTCACTTTTAGATAAAAATCTCAAATTAAAAACATACATAGATTCTTTTTTAAGCATATTGAATATAAAAAATTTTTAACTATTTTATTTAACAATATATTTTACAAAATGAAACTTGTGGATTTTTAAATCAAAGAAATCGATTCATGATAACATAATTAAAAAAATTTTTAAAACATTCTTTTTGAAGCTTTTTATGATTTTCTTCATAACAAATATATTTATTAACAGAAACTTTTTCTTTAAACAAATGTTAGAATTTATAAGACATTTTGCAAGTGAGTATTAATCTTCAAAGATTAATACTTCATTATTTATGGTTAATTCAAATAAATAATAGTTAAAATGCATAATCTTTAATTTGTCATGTGTAATATATATGAAATAAAATATTAAAAAGAAGATCAACTTTATTTCCAAGATTTTTAAACTATCACTTTTTGGGATTGTTCTTTAGCCCTTGCCTTTTCCATTTTACTGATACGGGCTGCAGATTTGGATCCCAAAATACCACCACCCCAATGACGACGAATCTAATAAGGGAAAAATATATATATACATTAACTTATATAAGTACAATGGTTTAATGAAATAGAATATTAAACAAATTTTATAAAAAAGCTTCAATTAAAACCCAATATTAAATAAAAGAAAGTTACCTATTAATGTATCTACTAAATACACTAATTTTTTTCCTCATAAATTTATAAGATATTAGATTAAAATTAATACAGGCCCAATCATTTTCTATGATTCAATAATATCTTGAAACTTGATTTAAAAAGGAAAACATTTTAATTTTGACCAAGAGAATGTAGTTGAATTACTGGTGTAATAATTAAATTTTGTTGTATAACTAGCTTCAAAGAGTAGCAATTTTCCCAAATTATGCACAGCAAAAATAGAAGTTTTACACTTCAAAGTCGTTTTCTGCATAAGAGAGCAAATTAGACCAGGATATATGGCTTAAAGTGGATTCTATGCCTCCATGATAGACATTTAAGCCCCAAGTGGAAATCAAACCTATGAACTGTTGAACTAAAGGCAATAGCACTAATCATTTGGCTGCCAGCTCGGCAGTTCCCTCTAGAATCTACTCTATTTATCCCAATACATCAATAATTTCTGAGAAAATTGAAGAAATATGCATTCAAACAGCCTTATTTCATAGCATAGTAGATATAATTATCTAGATTAGAAAACAAAGTATGAAATGTTTTCAAAAATAATAAAAGCAGAACTAGATCAAAAGAAAATTTTTTAAGTTTCAAAATAATTGAAAACTACTATAAGTTTTTCGAAATTAAGCATATGACTAATTTGACGACTAGAACCTACAGAACAAAGTGGATTCCCACATTTAAGAATAGAATTAAACACTTAAACTTAAGACTCGAAATCTGAAATGAAGACTAAGACATTAATCAATTAGAGAAGAGTACATAAAATTCCATTAAAACAATTTATAATCCTTTAAAAAATTATCTTTATTACTCTAAAACTGGAAAAATAATTAAGCAAAAATTAAGGATATCTATAAAAAAATGCATGTATTTTTAACGTCTTTAATAACGATTTTCCATGAATAAAATAATCAAATGCAAACATCAATTTTGAAGACCAGAAACAGGTTAATATATCAACACAATTTAATATACTTTAAGATAAATAAATGGTTTCTATTAAATGTAAGGCAAACATTTCATGATAAATTTCCTGCTCAACTAAGTTACACATCTAATTAGAAACCATCTATTTTTACGTGAATATACATAAATTAAATTAAAACTTATTCTACACAATTAAAAAAATTAGAAAAATCAAAAAATTGTTTATCCTCTACAGTCACATTTCTGCTAATAAAGCTTATTCCAATAAGGATTGAAAACAGAGCAGTCTCTTAAACTGAACCCCAAAAGGGACATGGAAGTTAGATAAGGAATGCCAAAAATTCTCAATTTTGATACTTCTTTAATAATTTTACAATAACCAAATATTTTTGTTCGTTCTTTTTTATTTACTAATGTACCTAAAAATTGAAAAAAATAACACTGGCAAAAAATAATGAAAACGTCTTATGCATTTTTAATAAAAATTCATTTGTCATTAAAATCACAAGAACTTGTCAAGTTATCAAATGGATCAGGGTCAAAAAGTTTCTTAATGCAAAGTTCTTAAGAGTTTTGGTGAGGAGTTGAAAAAGAATTTCCACCAATTTCTGAAATTGCCATAAATGTTACTTTATAAATTAATAATTTATGATTTAACCATAAACTTTTTCAATGAAATATTCGTATGAGATGACATTCTCATCTTTAACATGAGAAAGTCATGTTTAAAGGACATCAAAGAAGAGTAAAGTTCTGCAGTGTTGATTATTTTGTCAAAATATTTGATATAATCGATTTACAAAATAAAAATAGCACATAAAAAATGTTTAGCAAAAATTCTATTTTTTAAAGCAGTAAAATTTTGCAAAAATGTTAACTAAATACCAATTGAAATGCAGTATTAATAAAATTCAGAACAAATGGAAATGGACAATATAAATTTAATTATGCACATAACTTATTTAAAAATGAAATAATTTATATAAATTATTTCATTTTAATAATTTATATATTATTAAAATGAAATAATTTAATATGAATGCTAATTTACATATTTCAAATTTGATAACTTTGCAATTTGACATATTCTGAGTTGGCTACAATCTTGGTCAGATTCTGCAAACAGCAAATCTTTTAGTCAAGTGTGTATATTTAACCTGAAGTGTGATTCATGGTTACAAGAATAATTTTAATTTGATGGAGTTTGTATTTTTCCCTTTTACTTTTTGAAATGAGAAGTAAAGGATGAGTTCATTACTTTATCTGATGTAGAAGATATATCAATTGTTCTTTTGAACTTGTTTCCACAAGATTTTGTTTTTTAATATTTGCATTAGTCTTAGATTTAATATGAGATACAGTACTGGAGTTAGAAAACAGCATTGAAAGTGGTATAGAGAACAAGGTAAGCTACTTTTCTCTTCTAGATGATTATCTAGTTAAATTTCCTTTTGTAAAGTAGGAGTAAGAAACATCAACTTTTCATGTTTTTCACAATCTGTCTTGCCTCTAAAAAAGAAATATTCTGTTTTTTCTTGATTACAACAATTTCTTTTTTTAAGATCCATATTGAAAATCCAAGCAGTTGGAAAATGCAGTGTAAATCAAAAGAAGTATATTTGTAAATCTTAAACGTATAAGAATTAGTTTTCATAACTAGATTGTGTATTATTTTCCATACAAAGGATTAGTAATCCAACAAACCTCCTGAGTGATCTCTAACATTTCTACTCGCATTTCTCTAAAATGGAAATGTGACATCTAAAACTTTGGTAAAGCAAATAAGTAAACTGGTTAATTTCCGATCTTTGTAAAAAAAATTATTTTTCCCAACATTTTTATTGAACATCAATCATTCTTAATGAAAATAATTTTCTTACTTTTTAGCAGCATTACTTATGAAAAGTTCTATTTTAAAAAGAAATACAAAAATACTAAAACCAATTTAAAAAAATTTCCTTCAATTATAGATAAGTTTTTTGCCTTAAATCTAAATTAACCGTAAAAAAATATCTTCAATATTAGAATCACATTCAAAGGAAAAATTTAATTGGATACTTCAAAGACAAAAATTCAGATAGATTCAAGGTCAAATAAAAAACAGTAATAACTTAAGGAACTTAAATAATCTCAGTAAAGCTAAAATATTCACAAATTGAAATCATTTTTTATACAAGTAAGATTATTGCCCACTTATGCTTTTCAGCAAAATGAATAAATAGCATAAGATTACTTAAGCAAAACTTTCTTTCTCTAAAACCTAAATCACTTATTGTTTAGTAAAACTTACTCATAAAACTTAGAAATATGTTATTGACTTTAAGTCAATTCAGATATATTCAACTTAAGTAAACTTGGCTTCAAAATATTTATTCCAGTGACGGTTATAATAAATACTTAGAATAAAATTTAGAAAAAATGACAGCAAAACTAGTAGTTTTGATAAAATTTAAGCAAGAATATTTAAAAAATTAAAACCCCATTTAAAAAAAAAAAATCATGATTCTTTTACAACATTCTGTTTTACTTCAAACTTAACAATGAAGTGCATTAATAATTTCAAAACTTATAAAACAATAAATGCATACCTCATCTCCACGTTCATTGAAATTTGTTTTCACAGATTCTATCAGTTTACTCAGCTGTGTTCTATCTTCCCTATTATAAAAACATGTGAAATGTATATATTAAGTAATAGCACATATTATACATCTGAAATTAATTTACACATACTAAAAGATAACTTGACAAATATTAAAAGTTAGATAACCATGATATATATTAACTAAAACAAAAAATGTTATTGAATCAAATCAATATATTTTACCTTTATTTACTTACTCAAGGTTATCAATTATTTAAAAAAATAACAAACCCTTAAAAACATTTGTAAATATATTTTATACTAACTATGAGATTTTAATCTTCATATGTCTGATTAAAGTATTTTTTCCATTTAAACTATTTAAATGTATAAGAAAAAGCACATTATCTTTTATTGAATAATTTGCAAGTACGATATTAATAAATATTTAATGACTCAATTTCACAGCAAGAATAAATCCTGATATTATTAAGTTTCCCTATCAAAGTATAAAATAAAGGTACATTGATAATTACAAAAGGTACATATTAAAGAATTATAAGTAGTTATGTGGTGTACCCATCTTAGTCAAACAAAAAAATCATGCAATACATTCTTTCGTTGTTTAATGTAAAATTCATTTAATATATCTAATAACAAGAAAATGATTTAAAACCATATAATTAGTTTATTCAATAACTTATTTTGCTTTTTAACTAAGAAAAAAATTAATAATTTAACAATAATACTTTAGTTTATATTGAAGTAGATAAATGAGACCATTCTGTAGGTTTATCACTCAAAACATTTTTTGCACACAATGGCTAATTAGACAAGGAACTACAACTAAAAGTAGACTCAGAACCACTACAAAGACACAAGAAACACCCACTCACGAATTGTTGAACTGAAAGCAAGAATGATAACAGTTACAAGCTTAGTAACTGTTCTGATACTTTGATTGATGATTTTTACTTGATATTATAAAATTCATCTTATATTGTATTGCTTGAGGTATAGAGAGTTTTAGAAATTAATCTTTATTTTATAAACTCTCAAAAGTTTCTGTCAATTCAAATTTTAGAGAAAATACATTGCAGCAAATGCAGTTTTAATCCATGATTTCAGAATATTCCAAATCATTTATCGAATTTGTAGTGTCATACAATAAATATATTTTTAGTTTGAAAACAGCTATACTCACAACTGCAAATTGGTACCTTTTAGAATTTCCATGATTAATAACACCTTGCAGCATACTCAAAATTTTCAAAGTTTGGAAATTTCTAGTATTTTCTGATAATTCCCATGATTAATTCTTAAACAATTTCCTATTTACCAGTAGTTGGATGTCTTGCTTCTGACACAATTTGCAATTAAAAGCAGCAATAGCTATTGAATAGGAAGTGGGCAGTAAAATTTATATTATAAAGTCCTAATAAAATAATTAAGGAAAAACTGAAAATTCTTTCAATACCTCAAAAAGCTAGGAATATAATACTTACGAATTAACAGTGCTAAGAGCTAGGCATGAACAAGTTTTTCTTCTAACAACACGCCCAAGTCTAGACTTATTTTTTACTATGCAGTAAGGAACTCCCATTTTACGACACAGAGCAGGTAAGAATAAAACAAGCTACAAAAATTCCAAAAAATACATTAAGCCAATAATACAAATAAAATATATACAATAAACATTAATTTTTCATTTATTTAATTAGAAAATATGCGCCATGACAAAAAACTTTAAAGACAAATTCTCAAAAGCAAAATCAGCCATGGTTATTTAATATTGCACTGTTGTATAAACTGCTAATGCAAATGACATTAGGCAGGTGTCAAATACAGTGCTTATCAAATTAATAAAATTATTAGTAACTATATAACTATCAAATTTTGTATTTTAACAAAATCTATTTAGGAGAATAAATATATATCATGAAAACAGACTTTCCCTTCATTCAGTTATTATGAATGATGCAAAATTAATTATAAACTTACCATCACAGATTTCTTTATCAAGTATCAAATTTCAAGGTATGTTCATAAAAGTTATTATTTCTATCCTCTTTATGTGTAAAATATTTTAATGATATATTTGTTGATCTCACTTAGTATATTGAATTTTTAATATTAGTTTATTTCTATACTATATTTTCACACATCTTTCATAATTATTCTTCAATTTTTTTTTAATTTTTTGTTACTTAAATAGGATCTACAAAGAGAATGAAATGTGAAACACTATAAAATCAGACACCAATGGTAAAAAATAAAATAGAAATTTCAGCTCATCAAGTGTAATTAAGTTTTATTGATAAACAGGAATTATTTCATGAAGATACTCAAAAAACACTGGTTGTCAAAAACACACCTTAAGAATGCATATAATACATAATCAGAAAATAGACATTAAGATTACTGAAAACATATGCTGGTTTTCAAAATATGAATAGCTAAATTAATTCAAAGAACATTAGTTTTGTTCTTAGAATTCAGAATTGTTATTTTAAAAATTTACATTTCTAAAAAATAAGATTGCTTTTTAATATTTAATAAAGCAATGAAAAGAAATATATCTTTGAGACCCAACAAATGTCTTTTAAAGATACAGTACTGAATGAGAATAAAAATTTTGTAACTTATTTGAAATAATTCATTGATATGAATAAAAACTTGAGAATAAATGCCTAAGAAGCATTAAAAAAGACAAGAAAACATTTTAAATACATATTTTGTTTTCTTAATTCACTTGTCAATTAGGAATAAAAGAAGTAAGAAATTTTTCCAACCAAAAATCAGCTATAATTTGCACTGTACAGCAGATTAATTTGTAATTTGATTCTTATAGTTCGCTTTCTCAAGAGCAGGGGTCGGAGTACAGAATTTTTTTCAGGACACTATTTTCAAGAAATATCAGGACATTTTTCAGGACATATTTCAATAATTAAAGAAAACCAATGTTGATTTTACATATTAATTTCTGTTTCATGCATAAAACACATTTTAGAAAGGAATAAACTATTTAATAAATTCTGAGTTTTTTAATTTTTAATATGAAAAATAATACAAAAATTTAAACTTTTTATACTGAACATTTTCTGAAAATTAATAAGTTACATGATAAATGCTTTAAATTAACAGTTAATTTATGTATAATTGAATAATGTTCATTTTGAACTGGATGCATTAGCATTTAATTCCAATAATTTAATACTGCACTTTTTTAATTTATCATTCACAGATGCAATCTCTGCATTAGCAGCAGATAGCATCATTTGTCCAACTTTCACATCACTCATATTATCATTACTGATAGCACATGCTATTTTTTTAGTTGCATCATCCAAAAGTTTTTGAGCTACACACTGATTATCAAGCAAATTTTTCTTTTCTACCTCAAGTTAATTAATGTTTTCTAATAGGTGCGATTGTTTAAACTTTTTTTCACTAGTAGCTTCTACATGTTCCTCACCCTTTCTTTTCTTCTTTAATTGTGTTACATCTTTTGATTTTTCCATGTATGATGCATATTCTGCATGAGATTTCTAAATATAATGCATCATTTCCTTGGTATATGGAATGGAGGAAACAGAATTGCCATGCATTCGAATAACATCATGACAAATCCGTAAACTTTGAACGGTTAATTCCGATAAAGAAGCTCTCTCCTTTGTCACAACAGAATTGTTAGTTTAAAACCCTCTTTCTGGTTGGGAATTTACATTCAATAACGACAGACATGCTTTGACCACTCTAGAAGGAGTAGGATATTTTATATAACCACCAGCATCTTTTATATTGAAAACCGTATTCCAATATTTACAGATATTTTGATCATTCACAATCAAAGTCACATCTTCACACATGTAAAGAATCCACTCTTCATTTATCTTATCAAAATCTGAAGAAGTTTTATTCACATGAGGAATTAATCTGCTAAATGGACTCCTAGACTCTTCATTTTTTCTATTATAAGGAGACAAACACTGGAGATCTTTGAGTAAAGGATTTGTTATAGGAAGTTTTTGAAGCAAATGCTTTGAAGTTGCTATGTAGCAGCTTCTAATACTTGGTAGAAATGTTGTTTTATCAGTAAGTTCTTCCAGCATTGCTTTTGCACCATGACCTACTTCAATCTTGTTTAAATTTAACCAATTTTTTCCTTAATCAACATTAATTTGTTAGCAACTTTACTTCATTTTTTTCACAGATTTCTTCTGGGTTTAAAAATTTAAGTATAATACTGCGAACAAGTTCATTTAATTTACTGAACATCACATGTACTAAAGGTTCGACTTTTTGCATTAGAAGTTCAATAAGGTTCTAAAGTTTTACAAAAAAATGAAACAAAATGCAGATATGCCAGAGTCTTGGGGTCTTTCAAATGTTTTATAATCCGAAGATGTCTATCAGAAAGAGGAGATTTAGACTCTTTAGGTACTTTAACAATGAAATATTCCTTTAGAACATTATATTGCTCAACAATTCTCTCACAAACTGAGCCCAAAGTTAACCAACGGCTCTCAACATGGAAGGAAACTATGTCTAGCTAAAGTTTCTTCCAGTATTTCTAACTATAAGGAATGATAATCTTCCCTTCTTGCAGGAGATAGCTTGAAAAATTGATGAATATCTATAGAAAATCCATCAATATTACAACCAATTTTATCAATACCCTTACGCAGTGCTCCATGGATTATGTGTAAGCAACATGTACCCAAATCAATTAGTACTGGTAAACTTTGCTTACTCAGTTCACTATTTATTTGCTTTAAAACAGCTAAATTAACTCTTGGTCCATCCATTGACAACTGCATTAATTTTTCTAAATTTAAACCATTATTTTAAATAAAACTTAATAAAATTTTTACAATTTTATTGGCTTCAGCATGCTTTCAAAAATGTGATTCGAGGTAACAAATGACAATTTCACCATGTTTATCAGACCAATATGAGATGTAAATATCCAACTGTTTCTTTATTTGTTTTGTAGTAGTTTCATCGAAAAGTAAAACAAAATATGAAGTGCTGATATCCCGAAACAAAAGAGTTTTGAAATACGGACCTAATCCAAAATTAATCATATACCTGACTTTTTTGTAAGATAGTTTGAGATTTTTTGCTATGGAGGAATCATCAAAAATTTCTCCGTAAATGTTAGCTAAATCATTCAAAGATGAAAAAGAATAATTATTTTATATTGCCACCAAAACTAAAATGGTTTCAGCTTTAATGGTTTTCTCTGATGTCATTTTGGGAAGCCATGATTTGTTATTCACTACTACAGTCGATGTCGAGGATTCAGATGAAGTTGATGACTTGATAGTAAATAGTGTTTGATTCTTGTAACAGTTCACAGCTTTTTTGTGTTTTAATCCATCTGCATGCGCAAGCACTTGTCTAAAACCCATATTTGAAACACTGAATTTGCTTTTGCATACGAAGCACTCCGCAGAATGAACATCGTCAACACTTCGGCACCCTGTCTTGATTAGGCATTTATTCCCATCTTGCAGTTCCAACCATTCAAAATATTCCATTCAAAAAATAAAATTCTGAGCTTGCTAATAAACATTCTTCAAAACACCCATCAAAATCTTTCAAAATGGCGCGATAAGCATTTCACGCATGCGCATAAATGTAGGCCAATAATTCTCACAATTTCAATATCATGTGCACTACTAAAACCAGAAACTTTGTCTGTAAAGGCACAAAATAGAATTTAATGGTAAACCTAAATTTTTTTGACTTCAGACATGTGTGAGCAATGGCTGAAAACGAGGCGGAGACGAATGAATGGCAACCCTATTTCTTGTTTTAAAGAGAACAAAAAAGGGGAAAATTTTTCTCTTTCTTTTTGCATAGAAAACAGTTGAAAGAAAAAATATATTCCACTAAAAGAAAAATTTACAACTGAGAAATATAAAATTATTAATTGAAATTAAACTTTCAAAGGAATGTAATCAAAAATTAAGGAATTCCAGGATTTATTTTGAAAAATAAGGACATTTCAGGACGTTTTTTAAAAAATCAGGAATATCAGGACAACTCCGAGCCCTGCAAGAGTCTATAACGCAACTTTCAATTCCAAGAATGGATTGACTTTTTTTCTCAGAAAATTATTGCAATTTAAAATATCTATCTTATTGTTTTAATACCCAATGTATTCTTCTAAAATCCTTTTAATTTAAATCAATTTTGTGTTGATCACTCACAATTCTATAAAATAGAACTAATTCTAGAAAAAAAAACCAATATAAGTATTTATGACCTCTAAGTACTTTTCAACAAAATAAATTTTAAAAACTAAAATACAATATTCATTAAAAGAAAAATTAAACTGCTCTTACCATGTCAATATACTTTCAAATACAAAGCATTGCAATAGAATATACTAAACACAATACTAAAAAGGTTTTCAACAGGTTTCAATAAAAATGTTAAGTAAAATATATTTTCAGAATTGAAAAACCTCAATTTGACAGATGTTTGAATGTTCTTTACACTTTTAACATCAGATATTTTGCATAGAAGATTTATACTAAATTATAGATTTTTCACTAATTTCATTTACATTTCAAGAACTTGTTTTAAAACAGATTATGTTCAAAACATTGTACAGTAAAATGAAAATTTAGATATAAAATTTAGAAAATTCAAAAAACTTATAAAAGGTTTTAGTTTAGAAACATGGATATAACTGTTCAAAAAAGTTTATTGCTATCTATAATGCAGTCCATGAATTTTTGGAGACAGAACCAACAAGAGTCATTTTTTAGAATATTTCGAATTCTTTCATAACGATCAGTGTAGAGAATGTATTTAATGAAATCTTGTTGCTTGGGCAAAAAAATTAAAAAATAAAATATTCCTTTAAATAAAAAACTTTTCAGCAATAATACTTATGGTTGTCCATTTATTAGAAACCTGTTTCATTATGCACTGTCTTAAAAAATCAGTAATAGTACTGATATTGTTTAAATCTAAGAAAAATGCTTCTTTAAGAAAAGTGCTGTATTGTCTTAAAATTCAAATAAATTTAGAGTAGCTCCTGTATATTAATAAATGTAATTTCTGAAAACTATAATCACTGCTTATAAACTGTAAAATCGTCCTTCAAACATTTTATGACCAGTTCCTATTTCAACAACTTGACTGGCATTAATTTGGACTATCAGTCAACTAAGTTATCAATATACTAAAATGAATTTATATTCATTTAAAAAAGTTATTAATTCTTCTACAATAGTATCAGCAGAACCATATCCTAAATAAATATTGATTAGGTAGCACAAAATTTTGAGATGTCTTCTGACCAATATCATAGTTTTTTCATTTGCATATCTCATCAAAAGAAACTGTTACTGGATAGCCACTGTTCTTTCTCTCATTTTTACAACTCATTTTCAAAATGCAAGTATAAACGATGAGTTATTATCTAAGCACATTTTTCCTTTTTGCACAGTATGCCATCAGCATTTTTAGTCTTCAAACATAGCTTTTAAAATATCAACTGTATCAATACAAGATTTACAGAAAAAAATTTTTATGCAACATATATAACACCACTGATTTTGCAATTTCATTCTATATGCAGTTATTCTGGCAGTGCTGCATATGAAGATATCTAGTGGAGTCAGGTCTAGAATTGCCTCTAGTGCTCTGGTAGGTGCTGTGGACATTGGACCTGTGATACACAAGCAGGCTATTCTTTGCAGACTTCCTAGCTTGTCCTTCACAGTTTTCTGTGCCACAAGGCTTCTACTTTTATAACTTTTTAAGTTCCATAGGAATCAAATATAAATTCATAAATATAAATTCAATTTATAGAATAAAAATATAAATTCATAAAAGTTAAATATTGTTTGTTTTAACCATTATGATGGTTTTTTAATAGGGAAAATCAATTCAAAAAACTGAATTCCATAGAATATGTAATTTGTTGCATATACATGTAGTATGAGAAAACAATTTTCTAACTGGAATCCAATTTTCTTGTATGATCCAAGAGTCTTGACGGATGGATCCAAGTTAAATCTCTAGGCACTTTACAAATTTCAAACTAAATTTTAAAAATGCTAAATAATGCTACATTGTAATTTAAAGATTTTTAATTATAAATTGTGGACCTCACTATTGAAGTTTCATTTCACAATCATTTGAGTATTTTTTTTTTTTTTTTTTTTTTTTGTACATCAATAGCAAATGATTTGTTTTGTAAACATACTCAATTGTTTAAAGGTGTCACTATGTCAAACAATCCAGTCTTTCACTACACCTACTATAGCATTCTTTTTTTTCAGAATAAGTAGAATTTTGGGGCTACGTGATCATTAGATGTGTTTTATTTAATTATACCCATGACCAATATGACAGCATTTGCTATCAGTTTTGTAATCTTCAAAAAACTCAGCAGAATATGCAGAAACATGTTAAGTGATGTATTTTCTAAAGCTTACTTGAAAACTTCAGAAATTTAAGAAACAAGATGAAAAATAAGGAATTTTAAGAAATTTAAGGAAGTCTGCTAAGATGACTAAATCCTAGGAGTCAATAAGTGCATGAAACTGTGAGTGACAAAATGTATTTTTGGAATTTTATGACAAACAGTTTAGAGCATGCAGGAAATTTATTTGGAGTTTTAGTAACTCTTGCAGCTTTGACTAAGTTTAATATCTTTCATTTATAGTTGAAATTTAAATGTTTGCAGTTATGTTGAAAAATTTGAATTATGATATTAGTGTAGGAAGTGAAAGATATAGATAGTGATAAACTGATTTTTTTTTCTTTAATTCAGCAAGTGATGACCAGGTGGGTACTTTTATTTTCTGTGTTATTTGATTAAAATTGCAATTATATATAATAATTTATGTATTTACGTTTAGGTTTAATTGTAATACTTGTTAATAAGAAACTCAAGTTTTCATAAAAATAAATGCTAATTACATTGATTTAGCTTTACTGCCCAGTTGTCTTCGGATAAGCTGTACTTACACTGATGTTTTTAAGGTGGGTGATATTGATCAGTTAATTAAAATCTGACTTTTCACAACAATGTGTTATCTTTGCCAATCAATAAGTTTGGGTGTTAAATATGCTAAAATTGATTCTTGAGATTTATCGATATAACATGATGTGTGCGAAATTTGTTTGGAATTATAACCTTTGAAGCTTTTGTTGTTTCGATTTCTTTAAGATTTTTTTCACTTTTAATGCTTTTTTACAACATTTTTTATTTAACAATTTTGGACATAAAAACCCCTAAATGTTTGCTGTGACATAGAAAAATGTTTCTATGTCATAACTTCATCCCTAAATGTAAGATGAAGTTGTGACATAGAAACATTTTTTCAAAGTGAAATGTTCATTCTTATTTTGAAAATTTATATAAAGTCAAATTTTCATATAAGTGTAAGGTCTCAATGTTAATAAAACAGAACTTTGTAAAGTGAATATTTTCTCATTGGTGTGGTACTGAAAATTCTTCAATGAATGATAATGATAAAGTGAGTACTTGTACTTTGTAGCATTCAATTAAAATTGCAGTTGTAAGTAATAATTTTTGTAATTTATTGAATTATGTGTGGAAATATTTGACACATATAATTAGGTATGTTGTGAACTGTAATCTAATTCTTGTTAATTAGAAACCAAATTTTCCGAAAAAATGTAAGTTATTGTAAGTCTTGTTGACTATCTGTTCTATCATCCTGGATTATGTTCATATGAATGTTTTTAAAGATGTTACTTGCTTTGTTTATTAAAATCTAAATTTCATAGAAATGTTTATTGCTTATGTTTTTGATTTAGCTTTATTTTCCAGTAATCTTTTGTCTACATTGCATTACAGGTGTTTTTAAAAGTGGGCACCACTGCCACTGTAAATCAAAACAAGTTTTCCTAAAAATGCACATTTATGCCATTAATACAAATTTATAGTGCAGTTAATACTTGTTTAAAATTATTATATACAGTGTATTTTTAAAGCATTTTTATTATTTTAATTAACAAAATGTTTAGCCTATTTTATTGACCAAGTAGGAATTGTAGTATTGATTTATAGTTTTTTATACTTGTTTCACAGTATGTAGTATTTATAAAATTTGCAAAATAAACTTTCCGGGATCAATTTTGCAATATTTCTGATAAAACATCTGTCTACATTGAAAAAAAGATTTTTGACTGCACATGTCAACTTTTTTTATTTGTGAATCTATTGTTCAGAGCTTTTCTGTTTCAAAAACAGTTTTTCATTCTATTATATGTCAAATAGAAATTAAGTTATAAGAATTTAAAAATATGTTGTTTCGTTAAAAAAATAAAACAAGTTTCATTTTCAAACTGGAAATGCTAAAGAAAAGTGGTATTTTACTTACTTTTTTTAGGTTTTACCATATTGTGCTAATACATTACGAAAGAAGGGGCAACATCGTTTATATGACAAACAAAACTCTAAAGATGATTTTATCAAAATGCTTTTTCCCAAAATCTCAGAGTTAATAAATCTTAAATATTAGAGATATTTGTATGAAACGTGGTATACATGTTTTAAGTGTCATTATCTATGAAACGAAGCAAAATTTTTAATATAAAATTTTTTTATTTAAAGCTTTTTTTAAAAGGTATGTTCAGTAAAACTTCATAAAACATCTATATTGATTTACATTTTAACCCTATTTTACAACTTATTTTTTAATTGTTCAATGTTTATCTTATATTTTGCTGCATAAGTCTTATACCCAAATTAAATTAAGATTGATGCAATATAATTTTCTGTAATTTTAGGAATTTTTTTAAAATTTCACAAAAATTTGACAGGAAATAATCATTTTCAAAAAATTATGTTACATATAATTAAAAGTTTAGCAATCTTATGTTTTTACATCATAATTTATCTTTAAACAAGATAAAATTATTTTTTAAGGAAAAGTTGACTTGAACATAAACAGATATCTTAAGTAAACATAATGTGATATTCAAAATTTTGATATTTGAAAATAAATGCGATATTCAAAGTTTGAATTCAAGAACAATCAGGATTTAAAAAACTTTCTGCTCTGCCTTATTGACACACTGCTACACTACTTTTGTATTGCCAATGCACTTAGGATTTTATTATTTTGCCTATTTGGCATTGCTTTATTCAAATCGAATTATTAATTTATTGTATTTAACTGCTATTAATTATATCTACATGGCAGTTTGTAAAAGAGGGTATATCTCAGGTGCTTAAAAGCATTAGGTGCAGATAATAAAAAGTGTTAGTGACATGTTTGTACAACTCTGGTGTCTGCTAGTTTTGGTTAAAGTTTAATGCCTTGGAAGAGTATTTGTTTTTGTTAGTAGTGACAGTTAATTATTTAACTTAAATATTTTTATTTATCTGTTATCAAAATTTAAACTCAGTTTATGTTAATTACTTTATTATATTTGACATAAGTAAACTAAACTTGCTATTTTTATTTAAAGTCTATTTATACTAGTAGTTTCTAACTTATTAAGTTCCATTAATAAAATACTTTATACATACTCAAGACAATAGCTAGCATTTGTTTTGCCACATTAAAACTCAATAATTATAGCTCTACATATATTTAGAATTTGGCAATTGGCTTAATTGTGGATGGGTATTAGTAACAAGACATTAACCCACAGATACTTAAATCTTGATATACAGACTATCAATAATTGTGTAGTGCTTGATGCAAAAATTGAAAATCACAACAAACTCATTTCTCATAGGATTTAACAGCCCCAACATAAAATTAGTATCATTAGAAAAAATTACTGAAATTTAATTTAAGATTCATACTATTTGAAAAATAGCTTCCTGCATTAATGAAACACGAAAACAAAGTTTCAGTAGAAAAATTTAAATAGCATATATTACCTCTATAGGATCAACATCATTTGCAATTACAACAATTAATGCCTTCTTCTGCTCAACAAGACTAGTAACAGTATTCACGCCTTGTCTTACAACAGGTGCTCGCTTAGTAGGGACATCATCCTTTCCTTGAGCACGCAATTCAGCTCTCTTGTGCAATCTCTCCTTTTTAGCTTGAGGTGTTTCTGGTCGATATTTATCCAACAGTTTAAATAACTGTGTGGCTGTAACAATGCAATGAAGATTGTAAGAAAGACATGTCAGAAAAAATATGCTATGCTTCTAACTCCTAACTGAAGAAATATTTATATAAAAAAAATTTCACGAATAAAACAGGAAATAGAAATTTTGAGGTTCCAATTTTACCACCATATTTATAATGAAATTAATTATTCTACTAGAATCAATAGTCTGTATTTAAGAGATGAGCTCATAGAAATTTTTAAACAAAATGAAAACTTAAGTTTAAATAAATTTCTAATGAATGAACTGTGATGTCATTAAAAATCAAATGTATTTGGGCGAGTCAAATAAAAGTGAGCCAATACCTCCTCAGCAAGAATAGTTCGGTCCATCATCTGAGGCGCATGCGCGTAGCACAGACAGCCTTCATTTACGAAAGTGGTGCGAAAGTGTGAGGTTAAAGTTTTTTAAGGCACTCTTATACTGGATTGAAGACAGTAGCGTGACATAATGGACGCTCCAAAAGAGAAACAGCCTGGTGTGGTCAGGTTTTTGACAGCTGAAGGTGTTTCCCAACATGAAATTAGTCGCCGTATGACTGCCGTATACTGTGAACATTGCATCTCATTGGCCACTGTGAAGCGTTGGAGCAAACGGTTCAGAGAAGGACATGAAAGTTGCAAAGACGATCCAAGACCTGGGCAAAGCCACCTTGCAATCACCCCTGACACAACTGCACAGGTTGATGAGCTGATTAGACAAGAACGGAGGATAAGCATTGATGAACTGGCAAAGCATGTGAACATCAGTCACGGTTCGGTTCACACCATAATTTATAATCATCTCGGTTAACGGTTTTGTGTGCTTATTGGATGCTCAAGATTTTGACGACCACCAGAAGACGGAGAGGTTCGGTGCTGCTTTGACTCATCTCATCCGGTATCACAATGAGGGTGACGACTTCTTGTCTGCAATTGTAACCGGAGACAAATCATGGTGCCACCACTACGAACTTGAAACACACTGGCAAAGCTTACAGTGAAAACATTTGAATTCACCACAACCGAAGAAAGCAAAGGCTGTAATTTCCTTGGGAAAGATGTTATTGACTTTTTTCAATCGTCAGGGGCCAATCAAGAACAAACGACCTGGAAGATTGATGAATGGTGTGATCTTGCTACACGACAATGCTCGTCCCCACATCCCTGATGTGGTTAAGACACAACTGGCAAAGTTCAAGTGGGACACGCTGCAACATCCTCTATACAGCCCAGATTTGTCACTATGCAACTTTCACATTTTCAGGAAACTGAAAAAATATCTGAAGTGTACCAGATTCATGTCGGACGACGCCGTGAAGAGTCTAAGTTTTAACTTCCATGTTTAAATTAAAAATAATTCATTATTTTTTGAGGAAGCAAATCTAAAAATTTTGTTAAAAGAACTATGAACCTGATCCAATGTTAAACTATAATAATTGGCAACGCTATTAACTTCAGCATGTTTTACTTATAGATTATTTAAATAAACAAAACTTAACACATTGATAGATATATGATATCAATTCCTAAGAAATTATTAGGCATATACTTCTATTTGTTATCATACAAAAAGTATTTTTTTATTTTTGTAAGGAAATCTAGAGCATTTGAAATACAACTCATTACCCAGTTGTACATGCACATAATGAAAATCCTACAGAAGAGGTAAATCTTTTAATGGTATATTAAGAGCAATAGCAAAGATATGTAAGCCACAAACATGTAAGTAGTTCTACCAATGAAACACTCTTGAATTCATTGTCGTTGTAAGAGCTTTACAATAAATAAAGAAGTAACAAAAAAATGTCTTTCTGAACTGAGAATAAGAATACATTAAATGAGTAAAAAAAAGCTGATACAGATTTAGTTCAACAAATAAATGATAAAAGTTGGAGGAACACTTAGGAGGAAAATTAATAAGAAAATACATAATGACAAACTTTCTATCTTATGTCAAATAATACTAAATCATATTTATATTAATATTACATGTGAATCATAAATGTTGTCTTGAATAAAAACTGAGAACAGTAATAAGAATAGCTGACTTTTCAACATTTATTTTGCTTGAATATATGCTCCTTTTAAACAAAGTATCTATTAAACAATAAAACTTATTGTCACCATATTTATTTCAATAAAAATATTTTTTAATGGAAAACCACTAATAATTACCAGTTTGTCTGTCTAGGGCTTGAGTAAACTGATTGATAGGAGGTGGTATTTTTAAACGCTGATATAATACAGCCTTCTGCCTCTGAAGTCTAATATATTTTGGCCATTTCACAAATCTACTAAGATCTCTCTTAGGTTGAATATCTTGACCTAAAAATTTTCAAATCCGAAATTTATATATGAAAACAATATATTTTAAAGACAATTTTAACTTGAAAAAATAATATTAAAAATAAATCTAGTCTATTATTCATTACCTATCCCATGTAGAGCAGCTAGGACCTAGCAGTGCTTTGAATAAAAAATGCACAAATGTTTACATTTTAAATCAAATGTGAGTAAACTACACTACTGGCCATTAAAATTGCTACACGAAGAAGGCGACATGCTACAGATGTGAAATTTATACGAAAGGAAGAAGGTGCTTGATATGCAAATGATTAGCTTTTCAGCACATTCAGACAAAGCAGGCACCAGTAGCGTTTGTGCACAATGTTACAATGTGCACAATTAAACTGAATGTAGCGCCAGTGCCTACATTGTGTTGAAATGAGGAAATTGTTCAGCCGGTTCCTCATACACAAATTGCATTTGAACGTTGTTGCCTGGTGGAAAGTTGTTGTGATGCCTCATGTAAGAAGGAGAAATGCGTACCAGCATGTTTCTGACTTTGATAAAGGTCGAATTGTAGCGTACCAGGATTGCGGTTTATCTTATCGCAGTATTGCTGCTCGTGTCGGTCGAGATCCAATGACTGTTAGCAGAATATGGAATCAATGAGTTCAGGAGGGTAATACGGAATGCCACGCGGGATCTCAACGGCCACCTATCACTAGCAGCCGAGAAGGCAGGCATATTATGCGCATGGCCGTAATGGATCGTGCAACCACGTCACGAGCCGTGAGTCAAGAAACGGGGTCATTTGGAAGACAACAAGAGTCTGCACGAACAGTTCGACGACGTTTGCAGCAGCATGGACTCTCAGCTCGGACACCATGGCTGCGGCTTCCCTTGACGCTGCATCATAGACAAGAGCGCCTTCAATGGTGTGATCAACGACGAACCTGGATGCACAAATGGCGAGATATCATCTTTTCAAATGAATCCAGGTTCTGTGTAAAGCGTCATGATGGTTGCATCCATGTTTGGCGGCATCGTGGTGAACGCACACTGGCAGCATGCATTCATCATCGTTATACTGGCCCATCACCTGGCGTGATGGTATGGGGTGCTATTGGATACCTGTCTCGGTCACCTCTTGTTCGCATTGACAGTGCTCTGAACAGTCACGTTATATTTTGTTGTGTTATGACCCGTGGCTCTACCCTTTATTCGAGCCCTGCAAAACCCTACGTTTCAGCAGGATAATGCCCGACCGCATGTTGCCGGTACTGTACGGACCTTCCTTGATACGGAACACGTTTGGCTGTTGCCATGGCCAGCACGTTCTCCAGATCTTTCACCAATAGAAATCGTCTGGTCAATGGTTGAAAAGCGACTGGCTCGTCACCAAACGCCAGTCACTACTGTTGATGAACTGTGGCATCGTTTTGAAGCTGCATGGGCATCTGTACCTGTACATGCAATCTAATCTCTGTTTGACTCAATGGCCAGGCGTATAACTGCTGTTATTACTGCCAGAGGTGGTTGTTCTGGGTACTGATTTCTCAGGATCTATCCAGCCACATTTTTTGAAAATTTAATCACTTGTTATTTCTAGTATAATATATTTGTCCAATAAATATCATTTTATTATCTGCATTTCTTTCTGGTGTAGCTATTTTAATGGCCAGTAGTGTATTAATTAACTGGATGTTAAAATAAAAGTTATACCAATTTGATATTTAAATTTATTCAAGTCCTGGCTTTATAATAAATTAAACATTTGTTCACTTTTTAAATCAACTGTTTTTTTACGATTAACAGGCTGCATCATTGGTCACTTGCCTCAGGCTTACTAGCTACTCACCAATACCAAAGTTCTTTGGTCGCTTTTCAAACAGAGGATTCACAGTTTTACGTGCTTCTAGTTTCTTAGCAGCTAATGGGGCTGCTGCTACCTTCTTCTTGCTTTTCTTTCCTTTTATCTACACAAAAAAACATGATATTCAAAAAATTAAACTTAAAATTATTTAACGATTCTAAACCAAAAGAAAGATCACATATGTAACAAATAAAGCAATTAAGCTTCTCAGAGAAGTGATTATAAAAATAAGGTTCCTTTGAAACGAGCATGGGAGAAAGTCTAAATTAATCATTTAAACTATTTTCTAAAGAAATTGTTAAAAAAACACAACTGATTTATTAAATAAAAAACTAAATAATGATACTTGTAAGGGATATTTTCAGGTTGCATCATATTTATATTCTCGATTAATATAAAATATATGTTTAAATTATTACAGATATGGAACACAAAAATTCTAAGTGTGTAAGTAAATATTAGAAACACAGGACTGAGAGAAATATAAATATAGATGTCATTTATTTCAATTTGTCCAATGATTTAAAACCTTACTTTAATTGGTAAGATAAATTATTGAGTTGACTAATTCTTTATCACTAACCTTGTGATTGTGAAATTGATAATACTTGAATGTTAAATATGCATGGCCTGCATGTGTTATATACATAGGGTTTGTACAGGCTTTTTTTATTTGGATTCAAAAAGATCTAACCTGTTAGCCTTCTGTAGCTCTAAACACGCAAGTAACAGATTAGTAGTGTTCCCATAAAAATATATCATATGTTGTAAAAAGTTGAGCCCCAAATGTGCACAATTATCTGCAGGTGATCTATTATACATCAGTTCAAAATTATATAATTTGGCTTGCAATAAATGAATATACAAATCAGTTAAAGAAATGTGACATCAATGCATAAATATTTTTTTTATCTTTTAAGTAACATTTAATTTTAGGTGAAATCGTTTTGCTGTTTCTGTTTTATTAGAAGCTTTGTACAGCATAGAAGGATCTAGATTAGAAATTTTTAGCAACTCCATCATTTTTGTCATTGCAGAATACTTTTCTCATATTGAAAATTTTTGCTTCAAGTAAAAACCTTTCTCCAAATAATATTGTTGCTTCTTTTCTTTATACTTTTACGTAACTTTTCTTGATTTTAATCATTTTTCTTTAATGTTCCTTAAATATTTTTAATATGTAAGGTTCATTAAAGAAAAATTAATACTTCTTAAGGGAGTATAAATACAGTTTATTATCTATTTAAAATCTATTAAAAAAAAGTCACAAAGCTGTCAGTCACTTGTTAAGTTATCTGGAAGATAGCAACAGTTTAAAATATTATGTGTTTCTACTTCCTGTATGCATATCTGTCGGGGATAGCCCATGGAAAGTTTTTTTTAGGGTGAGATAAGTTTTATACATCAAGAAATATCTTCAAACTATTATGCAGATTTATTATAAGCCAATTAAAATCAGTTCAAATTTAGGAAAAACATAATTCATTAAGGTACCCTAATTGTGTTTAAGCAAACCATGAAAAATCCTTAGCAAATTTACACATTTTAATTTCAAGAGTTATTTATCCATCTTTACACAAATTCTAAAAATTTTACAATTTAGGTATTGTCACAATAATACAGCTGATTGGCTTCAAAAAGAGAGTATGACAAAAAGAAATAACCATTTTCAATCAAACAATTATAGCTAGTTAAAATTCTTCCTCTCTTCCAAATTAAATAGTAAAGTTTGGATTGAAAAGTAATTTATAATATAATGTTTATATGCATGTATAGAGTCACTTAGAATATTTTAAAAAAAGTTACTACAAATTTGAAACAAAACATCATATTTATTGCTAACTTTTAAACATTTACATCATGACAAATTATAAGAAACATATATGCTGAACAATTACTGTCATTGATAGTACAGGTATTATTTCCCAGAAGGAACTTCAATATTAAAGTATTAAAAGGAATTTTAAAATATCAAATTAGAAATTGATAGTTTTGATATTATATAATTTAATTGTTTGGTTAGACTATACATTAGGGTGCCCCTTTGATTCTCGCAAGTTGTGATCGCGATTGATCGCCAATTTAGGCAAAGCCGAAATGTGTTCTGATTGGTTTAGATCCAGTCCATTTAAAAATGCAACGCACGTTGCACAACGAAACTGCAATTAATGCTTGTTGTGTTATTTTTGCATGTTTAAGGGACTTTGGTTTAGTATTTTTAGAATTTTGAAAATCTAAAATTTGACGTTGAGTTAATTTAGAAGAAATTTGAAGGATTTTATAGAATGGACTCAGTAAGAAAAATAAACCTCATTTTTTGTATGATTTGAGTAACAATGGAAAAAAACAGTGATTGACTAGTGTATGAATGAAGGTTTAATTAGTAATCGGTATAAATGCCCAGTTGGTGCGAAAGATATGTCTCTGGTCTAGCGTAAAGATCGATCAGACGGCTATGAATAGAATTGTCATGTGATAGGTTTAAACGCTCACCACATTAAACGATCCATTATAAAGGGATCGGGGTTTAAGGAGAGTCGTTTGAGTATGATTGATGTTTTAATTTTTACGTGGATGTGGGCATACGAAGCTAACTGCGAAATGATTAAAACGAAACTCAATATTAATAATGATAAAACTATAGTTGATTGGAAGAATTTTTGTAGAGATGTCTGTGTGGATATATGTACGCGAAAGCATGGAATGATTGGGGGATCTGGCATAATTGTAGAAATTGACGAAAGCAAATTTGGAAAATGAAAATACACATGGGAAAAGTGGGTTGAAGGAAAGTGGGTGTTTGGTGGCATTGAAAGTGAGAGTAGAAGGTGTTTTTTTGAAGTTGTTCCAGATCGTACAAAAGAAACATTGTTGAATGTTATTCAAAAAAATATAATACCAGGAACAGCTATTATTTCTGACTGTTGGAAGTCGTACTGTCTTTTAGATATCGGATACATACACCTCTCAGTAAATCACTCTGAGACTTTTAAAAATCAGGAAACCATACTAACAAAATTGAAGGTATGTGGTCGGTGATTAAAAGTGTGATCGGTGATTAAAGTAAGTCAATTTTTTTTTCTTTCCCTTTCAATTTTTGTTTTCATTCAAAATGCATTTTATTTTATTCATTAAGTTTGCTTACATTGTCTTCATTGCTCACCATACCTGATAACACTGTAACCAGCACGAACAGAATTAGAGAAAAAAAAAATCGCCAACTTCTTAAAGGGGCACCCTAATGTATATTTTTTAATGTACGAATTAGAAATTGATAGCTTTAATATTATATAATTTAATTATTTTATAAGAATACTTAAAGGTATCAATACTTTTATAAGGAGGAAAATAAAGCAAAAAATCAGGAGTAATGAAATTATTTCATAAGAAAAAAAGTTTTGAAAAAAATACGAATCTACAAATATTATACTAATATTAATAATACATTGAAAATAAATAATACATCTTACTTTTCTCTGCACCATTATGAAATTTTATTAAATTTAAAACTACAATAACGATTAAATAAGATTGACGTCTTTTCTCTCCGTGGTAGGGATGGGAAAATATATTTGTAATCAGTATTTTGTAATAGGTATTTTAAAATCAGTAATCAGTACTTCTTTCCTAAATACTCATTACTTCCTGTAGTTAGTGCGAGTCCAGGTGTGGTAGTATGTTTATGAGGTCATTTCCGTTCTCCTATGAGGGGTGCCGCAAACTATGGGTGATTTCGCCGGAAAACTAACGCCGGCGAAGCTCGGCGACACTGGCAGTACCTTCTAATAGCAGAGAGCTATAGAGGGTGATGACACTGGGCGAAAACACGGCGAAGGATTAACGTCAGAAAACGTCATAAAATAGGCGTTCCGAGCAACACTTTTTGTTTTCAAGCATGTTAAATATATCTGGCAGGGCTCCGGCGACAGTGGGAATTTCGATTTACGTTTTTGCTATTCTTTGTTCTCGCATTTAATTTAACCTCGTGGTATTTCAATATTTAATGTCTTCCATAAATTTAATAAAATTTTCTTTTGATGAGGAGGAGTTTATAATTAATCAATATAGAGGTAAGTATAATAAATTTTAAATAATCCATAACTTTTTAAAAAAATAATTTAGAATGCTTATTAATTTCTTGAATTATGTGGATCAAAGATGTCTAAAAGGACAAAAACTATTTTGATAAACAAAAAAAAATGTTATCATCCGTGATATTAAGCATTTATTTTTAGAAGAATTCCAAAAATCAATAACAGGTAATATTTTATACTGATTATTAAATTTTCATGAAAATGAAATAAATTAAAATTCAGTCTTATATATTTTTCAATTGATTTATATATAATGTTTAGCAAAAAATTAATTCATAACTTAAACATACTTTATTTAAAGTTATTAAAATATTTTATTCTTGTATTTAAATTCTTTAGATCTCTATATTTATATGTAAAAATGTTAATTTTTGATAATTTGTATTGTTGTGTAGATTTTTTTAATGAAATGTCAATTCAATATTTTACAATTAAGAGTTTTCTTGCAATTACATACTATATTAAACAATTTATAGTAATTACAATATTAGTCACAGATACTTGTATTGTAACATTTATTAGCATTATTTAACAGTAGGGAAATTTTATTTGAAAGTTAAATAGTGGGATTTGATATTTTAAAATAAGACTTATTTGAGGGGAAATTGTAAAATATTTAAATTAATAAAAAAGTATGCAAATTTACAAGAAGAAATGTTTATTTTGGTTACTTTATGTATATTATGTATTTTATATATGTATCTTATTTTTGAGATTTAGAAATTTTTTAATAATATGTCAATCTTACATTTTATATTTGCATGCCTTATTAAGTAACACGTTTAATATAGCTGAATACAATAAAGTTTCAGTAGGGTTCAAAGTAGTATAAACAATTTGTTGATAATTTAACTAACATTTTTGGTTTTATAATTAAAAGTAAATAACACTGTAAATATATGTAGAATTTAAAAATATTTTTTGATATAATTTTTTATTATTTGTTTAAAAATAATTAACACAATTATACTAAAATATTAATTAATATAAATAAGATTTTAATTATTGTAAATAGTAATTGTAGAATTCATTATAATATAATAACATTTTTAATGAAATTATTTTACAGTCTTGAAAATAGATTTCATGTATTGCAATAAAAGAATTGCATTATGTTTTTGTAAAAGGCTATTTATAAAATTTGTATTGATATAAAAATTATTTTTGTTCTCACTTTGATCATAGTTTAATACGTAATGAACATAATTTTTAAGAAGCATGATAGTAAATGTTGCATTGTATAATTATTTTAAATTAATTTATAGTAAATTTGTAACTATTGTGTTTATTTATTATTTGAAAATAAAATCACAATGAAAGGAATATTGTATGTTTTGTAGCAGCATACTCTGAATTTCCATCATTTATCTTTCAAGTTATGTTCAATAATTTATAATTATGGCCAAAAAATTATTGTTCATTCAATGACTTTTTTGTTTTATTCTAATCTAATTTGAATACAAATCTTTAAATATAATCAACCTTACTGAATATATTTTTTTTTATTTTATATAACTGAAAACAAACTACCAGATATTAAATTCTATATATACAGAAATATTCTGAAATGCCAGTTAATAATTTTAAATTATACTATTAGGTGTTTGGATAAAAAGGTTGGTTTGATAATAATTGACGGTATTTCACAAAAGTATTTAAGAGAAGCATTATATTAAACATCTTCATGTTAAAATAATTTTTCTTCATTAAATCTTAAATTTATAAGAATTACAACCATATAATAAGAAAAGTAAGTTTCTTGCCTTATCGATATCAAAATTTTAAAGTCCTTCAAATTTTCCAGTATTCATTTTACTGATTTGCAAATCAAAGCAATGCTAAAAGCCATACTTTAAAGCATATGGGTTGTATGTTATAACTATTTGTACCATTTATCTCAATAATAACAAAAAATAAAGACACTTAGAATTTAATGTTCTCCTTCAATTTAATTATACTTTATTCTAACTGTAGAACTTTAATTTCTTGTTTATTACCTGAAACTATATATATATATATAATTTCAGGTAATAAACAAGAAATATATATATATATATATATTCACTTCTAAGATATAAAATTAAAAGGGTATCTTAATTTAGAAATGCTAATACATTTTTAATCGGTTAAATCTTATTTTAAAGAATGAACAAATACTCCCTTTGTAATAAAATTTATCAATTTTGTAGATTTGAAAAATGAATTCCTCACTATTAAAATCTGGTTTTAAAAAGTATTTGAAAGTTTATGCTTATGAAAAGCTTTTTACATTCAAAATCTAAAAACTCTTGTTAATTGTATGGTTCATTCGAAGGAGCTATTAACTGCGTTTCTTAGAATTATTTAATCCAAAATTCTACCAGATTCAAATTTCATATATATATATATATAATATTGTAATAAATACTATTGAAGCAGTATAGAATTTCAATATTATGTATGAAATCTTTGGGTTATAAAATTTTATGGATAAGAAAAAAGTATATTCTAATTTCATGTGAAGGTTTATTTATATAACCATGAATATTTCACATTTATTTTATAGAATAAATTAAAATGAATTCATAAAAAGTTTGTAAAAAATATAATTATATTTGCGTGTGCAAAATAAATTTAATAAAATTTTTAAACAGTTAGGAATGCATTACAATTTAATGAGTAAATTCAGATGTCGATCTCATTCAAAACAAGATTTCAATATAATATAAATAAAAGTTTCATTGGTTGAACAGAACGATGACGTCAAACATCTACGTCATAGTTTCCTCCCATTCCTTCGGCTGTGAATTCACGGTAATTTCGCTCTGTTAGGAGTTTCCGGCGAAATCGCCAATAGTTTGCGGCTGGCCTGAGTAGGAGAACGGAAATGATTGTTGGTTTAACTGAAGAATAGAAAAGAGCAAAGTGTAGGAAAGGAGAAATTTTCCACTTTCGATGAAGTATCAACTGTAACCGTGCGGCCATCTTAGTTAGTGAAGAAAAGCGCTTATTTTGTATTCTAAAACATAAATGATGAATATTTCTTGATTTTTGATATTTAAGCTTTATTATTTTATTCATCTGAATTTAAAAGAAGAAATGAAGTGTTGTGTAGCATACAGATGTACTAATAGAAGGACCAAGAAATTGGAAGGAATAACATTTCACAGGTAAGAAATATTTTGAGCTCTGTTTAAGTATTGTTTATTCCTAGTTTGCTTAGCTATCGCTTTATTATTTAATGTATTAATAATTGCAAAAAATTACATAAAAGGATTAAGGTCCTTCCTCCTAACATCATCTGCGAAATCATCAAAATATTTAACTATTGCCTGAAAAACAATTACTTCCCTGAAATATGGAAGCAAGCAACCATCATTATGATCCCTAAGCCAGGAAAAGACCTTGCGATGCCCAGTAACTACAGGCCCATTAGTCTTCTCTCGTCAATGGGAAAATTACTTGAAAAAATCACCTATAATAGAATCAAAACATATTTACATCTTTTACCCAAAGAACAATTTGGATTCAGAAAAAACCTGTGTACAACCAAACAACTTGTCCGTATCCTCGAATTCATAGCGAGAGGAATAAGAAACAAAGAAAAATCCGCCTTTGTCATGCTAGATATATCGAAAGCCTTCGGCAGACTCTGGCACGATGGTTTTATTTACAAACTTAATAATCTTAACATAAATGTCAATATTATTTTGCTTCTTCAAAATTACCTACTCAATAGATCATTTAACATTAGAATCAATCAAACTTACTCAACCCCTAGGCCAATTGAGGCTGACATGCCGCAAGGAAGTATTCTGGGCCCATCCTCTATCTTTTTTATACCGTCGACTTCCCTGTCTCAATTAATGATTACAATAGTATCACGGCATATTATGCCGATGACACTGGCATCGTCCAAAAATCAAAATCAGTGGACATGGCGTTAAGCAAACTACAGACAAAACTCGACACTATTGAACTCTGGTGTACAAAATGGAAATAAACACAGAAAAATCCAACCTTCTGATTGTAAAACCTCCACGCACTAAATATAAAAGAAAAAACGATCTCTATATGTATGGAAAGAAAATTCCAATCGTAAAAAAATGCAAGTTATCTAGGACTCACGATTAACGAATACCTCTCCTGGAAACCTCATGTTAAAAATAAAATCCAGAAAGCAACAGCTGCACTTTATAGCCTAAGACCCCTCATTGAAAATTCAGTGCTTTGAGCGTCAAATTAAAGAAATTATTATACACATCTACTATTAGACCCATCATCACCTACTCTTCTCCTGCCTGGTGCACTGTGGACGCCACTACTTTAAAAATGCTTAATACATTTCAATATAAGACCTTACGGAACATGCTTGGTGCTCCTTATTATATTAAAAACTCTGCTATCCTAAACGATCTAAAAATGAACACACTATCGCAATACATTGCAAAACTTAACATCGGATTTTTCAACAAAGCCTCAATCTGCAGAGAAGTTGATTACTATCAAATTTTCATCTGTGAAAACCATCCTGAAGATAAAACAATCAGACCAATAGCGGCACACTACCTAAGCGATGCTGTCTTATCCAGACGATCAAAAATTTAATTGGATTTCACTCCAAAAATTACTTATATTGTACATAGATTGTAAATATTTCACTTGTATTCTCTTTCCATTATATTTAATCCAGTAATTTGATTGTCATTTATATATAACCCAGAAACTTTTTGTCATTTATATGGTATTTTTTCTTTATTCTTATTTTCATTTATTCTCCTTTGTAAATAATTATATATCTACTTGTCTCAATTTTGATGTCAAACACTTTTTTAGGTGCCAAGGCCTCTGTAAAGTTGTTTTTATTTCTTTTCATTATTTCACGATTCTCACTCTTTCTTCCGAAAGACTAAGAGTATCCTCTATTGAGAGCGCGGCTTATGCCCGCTCCCTCTCCCCTTCCTTCTTTCCAGCTCAAGACTCCACCCTCCTTTCATCTTTTCTCTAATACATGATTTTACTACTACAGATGGAAAAGTAAAAGCAGCTCCGCTGCTAATGCTTTGGAGTTCCAACCGGATAAGGATAAGGAAAAATTACATTAAAGGTTGTTTAATTGTAATTAAATTATATTATTTTTAAAGTAGTTTCTAGTTTAAGACAATATATTGAAATTCATGTTGTATGTATGAAATCATAAGGCAATGATTAACTCTATGTATGCTTTCAAGCCTTATGTATGAAACATCGATATTTTAGTACATGGAAATAAAAAAATATATAATTTATGTGTAAACTTTCTTTCTAATTATTATTAAGCTTCTTATATCAGTTAATGTAAACGAATATAATGTGTTTTGATTATGGACAGTAATTCTACTAATCTTTTGATAATCCAGTTAATGTTTCTTAGTTACTTTAAAAATATTCAAAAAATTTTAAAATTCAATTACAATGAGGAATATTTTTTATCATGAACTGATATACAGTACTTTTGCATGTTCATCTACTCTTCCTCAAACCTGAGTTTGCAAAGGGTTATAAAAATAGCTTAAATTATATATTTAATATAAATATTTTAAGTGTCATAGTTTTTATATAATGTTTCTTTTTTAGAAAAAGTAAAGAATAATTTGTTTTTAATGACAATTGAGCATATATGTGGATATCCAAAATGTAGTATCTAGATTTCTGTCAGATGTCTAGCCCTTACTATGGATATTCAATTTGCAAGAGTTTTAAATATCTATAAGATATCGCTCCAATATCCAAAAGTTAATGTCTAGATGATATTATTTTATGATATCTAGTTGACATCCAAGTTTTGAATATCAATGTACATTTAAATTTTGAATATCTCAAGGATGTGATGCAGATCTAATAGATATCTGGATATGAATTAGAATTGATCTGGTTATCACATAGATATTTGTGATTGTGTGGGTAATGTTAATTCTTGTGAAGAATAAGCAAATTGTTATGATTTTATATTCTATATGTTATATTTATTTCATGTATGTTTTCTCATTACCTGTTAAAGTTAGTTTATACTAAAATAATATTTTGTTCCAAATACACAATTATGTATGTCATTAAAATATTTAGTAATAAATGTGTTGGTTAAATTTAATAATATTTCTTTATTTTGGAATTAAGCATTAGAAATATTTCCTACAAAAGGGCAATTTATTATTTGAGTGCTTATATGAATATGGTTTTGGTATATAGGATAGAAAGCTTAACTTTGGCAGATATCAAGTTAAATCAATTTTGTCTTTCTGTCATTGAGTATTTAGCTGAAATAGTAATACACAACGGATGGAATACACAATGGAACTTAGTTCCATTCTTACTATATTCTGTAACTTTTAAGGAAAGATGTCATTTTTTAGTATTCTAATTTCTGTTAATAGTTTTCCAAAAGATGAGCAGCGGAGAGAAATTTGGATGAAAGCTGTACGTCAGCAAAATTGGCTTCCCTCCAAACATTTTGTGTTCAGCACATTTCCATGAAGAAATGATAGATCAGACATCTCTTTCTTGTGTCAGATTAAGAGATAATGCTTATCCTGTTATATTTAAATAATTCAAATCACAGGGTAAATTGATATACCCATCAGATGATGTTTACAACATTTGTAAAGTGTGTGAATCTGTATTTAGAAGAAATGTGATATTACACTCATTTTCAAAATTTAAAAATGTCAGAAAAATAAACATTCAATGTGAATTGGATGCTTTATCTACGTTAAATATTGAAAATAAATTTTCTCAATTGAAATTACATTAATTTGATCATAATCCTCTGGTTAGTCATGTCATCCAACTAATCAGAGCTGTAATTAAGCATTATTTTGTTATAAATACTAAGCATTATTGTAAAAATACTTTAAATAACATGAACTCTATAAGACAATTATATACAAAAACAATTCTTTTTAACGGTCAGTAATATATTAGCTTCCTTTTATAAATAATCAAGAGATGTTTTTGTATTTAATAAAATAATATTCAAGCATACTGTGTTTGTTTTTAATTGCACTTTATAAAAGAAATTTAATTAAAAATTATTAACATTTAGTGAAAAGAGTGTGTAAAAACATTACATTTGGAGGTTTATTAGATTCAAAACCCTCCTCTATTTACATTCACTTTATTTTAAAAAATGCACTAAAATGTTATAGATGAGTGACATATATCAGGGCTTCTTAAACTTTTTTATATAGCGACCCCCTTCAAGCTTAGGAAATTTTAAACGACCCCCTCCTCCATATAAGGAAATATATATTAACCGTAGATGTAGATGTAATATCGCATTATTTTACAATGTAAATAAAATAAGGATTAAAGAATACGTACCCATTCATTTCACATATACTTGGAAACGTTGACGGGATATCGGTCGTAATAAAACACAATAAATAGAATGACATAAAACTATATATATATTTATTCAATAGAAAAAATAAACTTTTGTAACAATTTTTTATAAGAAAACATAAAACTATATCTATATATTCAATAGAAAAAATAAACTTTTGTAACAATTTTTTTAATAAAAACATATTATTAACATCAAACAATATTAATGTGACGGATGTGATTGTTTATTTTTACACAAATAATTAAATCTAGGCTCAATTTGAGTTAGTGCAGATCGTAATAAATTTTCAACGTTTATTACAGTTGAACGGTATTTTGATTTTATGTAAGTTAATGTGGAAAAGGCTGAGTCACATAAATATGTTGTACAAAATGGCAGTAATTTGTTCATTGCCATTTCCGATAGTAGGGAATATTCTGATTTGATTTCTATCCAAAATTCATGCACAGGCACTTGAGAAAATCTGAGTCGCAAGGTAGTATCACTTGTTAATTCAGCAAATTCTTCTTGTGCTTTTAAGTTTAAAAAATTAATTTCTTCCATTTCAATTTAAAATGGATTGCAAACGCATTGTTGTGTATCGATATCATTGGGAAAATACCTATGCATGTAAACTTCTATATCCTTCAAATGATTAACTATAATTTTTGTTATAGGAGTATCTATTTTTGAAATATTGTTACTAATTATATACTAGTCAGTAAATGGAAACATTTCGAGCGATCCACTTTCCACTCTGTTCTTCCATATAAGAATTTTTTTAACAAAGGTCTCAAGTTTATTTTTTAACATAAACATATTAACGCAGACTCCCTGCATTGATAAATTCATATCATTGATTTTATCAAAAATATCTGCCAAATAGCATAGCTTGAGAAGCCATAAATTATCGTGAAAATAATCGGCCAAATTAGAATTTTGCTCTGTTAGAAATATAAGAACTTCATCTTTTAAAGTTAATAATCGTTTCAAACTTCGACCTCTTGATAGCCACCTAAATTCAGCATGTAGCAATAAACTTGTATAATCCGAATCCATATCAATGCACAAATTTTTAAACAATCGACTATTAAGTGCTCGACTTTTAATAAAGTTAATGATTTTGACTGCATCAAAAAACACAGTGTTTAATTCTGGTGCAATTTTTTTAACAACAAGTGCCTCTCGGTGAATCATACAATGTGTAAATGTAATATGATCATTTCCAGCTTTAACAAATGCTGTAAAACCAAGATCTTGTCCGGTCATTGCTGCAGCACCGTCCGTGCACACACCAACACAATTTTTCCAATTTAATCCTTCTTTTTCAAAAAACTCATTTACTTTTTTATATATATCTTTTCCACGAGTATGACCTTCCAGAGGACGACAAAACAGTATATCTTCATGAATGCTTCCCTCATAAATATATCTTAAAAAAAGTAACAACTGTGCCATTTTTGAAATGTCTGTCGACTCGTCCAGTTGTATTGCAAACTTTGAGCTGTCTTTAAGCCTCATAAGAAGCTGTTGAAATTGATCATTGCTAATGTCTGAAATTCTTTTGGACACAGTGTCATTTGATAATGGAATTTGACTAATTTCAGCAGCATACTGTTTTCCATGAACAATTTCAGACATTCTTATAGCTGCAGGTAGTAAAAGTTGCTCTCCAATAGTAAAAGGCTTTTTCGTTTTTGCTATCAAATACGAAACTTCATACGATGCCAATAGATATTTATCATTCAAAGTAACATACTTCTCCAAAGTGTTCTTTTCTTTATTTGATGTTTGCAAAAGACGCTCAAAATATTCTATTGGCTTTTTTGATAACGTTGCATGTTTAGTATTCAAATGTCGTTGCAGTTTTGACGGTTTCATGCTTTCTGCAGCCAAAACTTCTTTGCAAATTAAGCACACTGGTTGTTCTTCATTGTTGTGAGAAGAGCATGTGAAGCGATACTGCAAATATGATTCGTCATATTTTCTTTTTTTTTTTTTTGTTTTGCTAGAAGTCGGATTTGAAGCACTGCAACTTGGTTGTGACGGCGTGGCAGACTTATTAGTTGGAATTTTAATTAGCCATTTATCCATGATTGTTAAATAATAATAAATAATTAAACAAAATGTAGTTGAACTTTAACGTAATAATTAAAAGCACCAACTGAAAATTACACAGTAAATACACACATGTCACTACGAAGACAAAGCTGAGTCCAAACTGAAGTACAAACAAAAAAATAACTACACTCGAATCTTTACCAGTGCAATGACAACAAATTACGATCAGATCAACCCCGACGCATGGCGTGTTCAAAGCGTGCAGCGCACAAAGGCACCGTATCACAAAGACGCCGAAAATGAAGCTTTCATTTAATTTTTTTTATTATTCTTTTATAAAAAATAATATGCCGATTCGCCTAGCCTAGCTTGATTATGCTTCCGTATTGTATGTGTAAGCTGTAAGGCGACGCGGCGTCTGGGTACTTATAATCACTAAGTTATCTTGCAAACACTGACGCCGGCGGCCAGACATCAATGTCGAACGTTCAGTTGAAAATCGAGGAGCGCGTTGTATTTATTATTTTAAATGCTACTTCCATATTTTCATTTATAGGCCCTACATAACAGTTTTGCATTGCCACTTTTTTCAAAAAATAGTTATAATAAAACTACAATAGTATTTTGTATGATTTTTATTTGTATTTATATTTGTACGTAGTGTATATACTAATTTTAATATTTTATTTATAATGATTTAAAAGTATCAGATCTTTGCGACCCCCCTGGGGGTCGCGACCCACAGTTTAAGAAGCCCTGACATGTATGACAAAAATAAAATTTCTAATGTTGGAAGAAATTTATGTAGTTAAATAATTTTTATAACTTATTTCCCAGCTTGTAAAAAATGTCCAAAAAAATAAACATTCAATGTGAATTACATGTTTTATCTGCTGTGAATATTGAAAAATATTTCCTCAATTGTGAAACTTCATCAATTCGGTCATGATCCTCTGGATATTCATGTCATCCAACTAATTAAATTGTAATTAAGCATAATTTGTTAAGTGTTAAGCATTATTGTAAAAGTACTTTGATATATTAGCTTTCTTTTATAAATAATCAATAGATTTTTTGTATTTGATAAAATATTATTCATATATGTACTATGTTTACTTTTAATTTCCCTTTATAAAAATTAATTAAAAATTATTAAAAATTAAATTAAATTTAAAACTTATTGATTTTAATTAAAAATTATTAACATTTAATGAAAAGCGTGTGCAATAAAATTACATTTGGAGGTTCAAAACCTACTTCTACTAATAATCACATTTTTTTTAAAGGTACTAAATTATCTAGATGAGTGATATGTATGACAAAAATGAAATTTCTAACCTTGATTAATAACAAAAATTATTAAATAGCATAAATGATTTTTATGTTTATGACATTAAATAATTTTTATAACTTATTACCCACTTTGTGAAAAATGTCAGAAAAATAAACATTCAGTGTGAATTGGATGCTTTATCTGCTTTGAATATTGAAAATATATTTTCTCAATTAAAACTTCATAAATTTCATCATAATCCCTTGGATAATTATGACATCTAACTAATTAAAGCTGTAATTATTATTTTGTTATCCGTGTTAAGCATTATTTTAAAAATACTTTAATGTGAACTCCATAATTATATACAAAAGCAATGCTTTTAAAAGGTCAATAATATGTTATCCTCCTTTTATAAATAATCAAGAAATATTTCTTGTACTCAATTAAATAATATTGAAGCATACTGTGTTTATTTTTAATTTCACTCTATAAGAGAGATTTAATTAAGATTTAATGAAAAGGTGTGTAAAGAAATTACATTTAGGGATTTATTACATTCAAAACCTTCCTCTACTTATAGTCATTTTTTCTTTAAATGCACTAAATTATACAGATGAGTGACATGTATGATAAAAATAAAATTTCTAATCTTGAAAGAAATTTATGTAATTAAATAATTTTTATAACTTCTCAGCTTATAAAAAATTACATAATCATTACAAATTATACATTTTTTTTCACACAAAAAATATATTTTGTACAAATTGTTTTCATTATGAAAAAATATATATTTTAATTGATTTGAAGTTATTCTTTGCTATACTTATCAAAATGGTGGCGCCTGCGCAAATTGTACTATTACTGCGCATGCGTAGTTTAGGAATCACTCGACGCGTTCTTCCCTAGTAGCATTTGAAATTCCAACTAAGATGGCGACAATGGCTTCAATCGGACTTAATGCGTTTGATAGGATATGCCTCCTCCACTACTCCTAGCTCTATGGAAAAGAGTGATTCTTTGGAATGGGAAAGTTGATTTAAGTTGGAGAGCAGCAAAGAGAAAGCGTAATGAATTTCTACAAATAATCGTGGCACATTTATTTAATATATATCAATTTAAGAATGGAAATTATTTTTTTATCTTAACTAATTTATATTTTAAGTAACATTAGAAATCCTTAAAAATTACAATTTAGAAAAAACTTACGTTACAAAAATACAAATATAAATTTTGGAAACAAATATAAAAAACAAATATGAATTTTATGTTGAATAAAAAATGAAAATTTGTAAGTTTTAAATTTTTCTTTGAAACTTGCTTGTGGAGAAAATAACTTATATATTCTCTGCCTCGTATAACTAATTAAAGCAATATAATATCAAATAATAGAAAAGACATAAAATTGCAATTAATGAAATGTGGCAGAAACAAAAAGCATTTTTTATACATTGCTTGGCACCCAAATTGCAGCATCAAGAAAGAGAAGAGATATCACCACTAAATTTATTTTGTAGATAACAAGTATCAAATGCATTTAACTTATAAACTTCTGTGAAGTGTGGTTCCTGCCAAGTAGTAAAGTTGCCGCCATTATAGGAGATCACCACTGTCATACGCTTTGGCATTGATTCAAAGAGACTTTGGATGTGTGGTTGGGATGCAGCTTCCAAACGCTACAAAAGTTCATCTAGTGTGGCAGCTGGGGATACAATCAGAGTTAATTGTTGAGCAACTATGGATCACATATTTCCTATTGGTGAAAGATCAGGTGAGCAAGAGGCCCAGAAAAGTAATTCAATCTGGCGATTGATGAAGAACACTTTGGACAATGCATGGCACGTGGGATCATGCATTATCCTGTTGAAATATGGTTATAAGCAAGATCTAAAGGTGAGGAAGGACAACTGGCTCCCTACAACAGGAGATGTAGCACTGGCTGTTTAAAGTACCATCAATATGTGCTAGAGGATAGCGAGAGTGATGTCCCATACCATAATACCTGGTGTAGGAACAGTGTGGCGGTGCATAACGCAGCTGTTTAGCATCCTCTCTCCGCAGTGTCTTAAGACTCGAATGTGACCATCGTGGTGTTGCAGACAAAAGCGTGACTCTTCATTAAAGACAATTGTATTCACTTCAGTCTTCCATACCCTTCTTCCATCGCACCATTAAGGGGCAGAGACGTTTGTGGTTCTGCGTCAAGGGAAGACGATGCAATGCATGTCTTGCGGACAGACCGCTCTGCTGTAAACAGCGTCAAATGGTACGCGCAGATACTGCATGATGCGTTTCAGACTGAACTTGGGCTATGGTTCGTGATGTGGCTGAGCAATTCGTTAATAGCATGCTCACAATTAGCCTGTCATCATGTGAAGTGGTGCTCAGTGATGGATGCGATCGAAGACTTCGGTCCTTTATACCCTCCTGCATACAAAGATCACATGTCCGCATTGCAGTTGTTTGGTTTCGTCAACCACGGCTACCAATTTTCTTGAAAGATAATCCACACTCTCGGTAGACCACTACATCCTTTTTCTATCGAACTCGGATATTTGATCAAAAAACTATTGCTGTGTTCTACAAGACATAATTGATCTTATTTTTTTCCGATAAAACCCCAAGAAAAACAGAAACGCAGAACTAAAACTCGTCCAAATATTCAAGCCATAAATAGCACTTTGAAGTGGCGAAGCAGGTGCGCGTGATGTGCGTCTGCGCTGAAATGCTAAAATAGAATGCAATAACATATCTCACATCCACTAATACATATTGTAAACTTCAACTTATCTGCATGCTTCCTTCAGGATGTTGCAGTTTCTGTTGCCAGCAGTGTACTTCTTTTTATTAACGTTTAAGTGGATGCTTATATTTAAAGCCCTTATTACATAAGAGTTGTCGATATTTCAGTTAGCGAAACTCCCACAGACTTAACATTATATGACGTCACAGGTTGATTTTCGGCAACTCAGACTCGTTGCCTGATGAATGTTCGAGATTTCTATTAAGTTTGCTATATAAAAATAGCTATTTTACTATATTTAATAATAGATCACTTTTCTGGCTAATATGCTTAAGGTTGCCATATTTTGTTCAATAAGTGTCCAGATTTCATGATGAACTCCTATTTGGGAATTTAATTTGAAGCCAAATTTTGCTTAAAGAACGCTATCTTGCTATTTTTTCACTCAATTTTATAATTTAAAACTTCACGTTCAAAATTATGAAAGCAAATCTTTGTCGATGTCAAAAAGAAAAATATCTGGTTACTGCATGTTTGATTATAAATAAATGTATTCAAAAAAAAAAAAAAAAAAAAAAAAAAAAAGATCAGACAATGATTTTTAAAGGGACAATATCTTGGTTGTTTTAATAACCTAATGAAGGAACTTGTCATAGAAATATGTTTCTGAAATTATTTTTAAAGTATATTTTAGGTATGTGTAAGTCATAATCAGTCATAGTATTATTAGTATTTGTATATTTTAAGGGTTATTTAAAATATGTAAAATGATTCAAAAATAAAGTTTTTGTTTCAAAAATTACACATGATCCCAGTGAAATTATTATTAAATTTTTCACTTTCATTAAACGAATAATATTCCTCAATTTATCGAACATATATTTATGGTACTTTTCATTATCAATTGTTCAATAATGTACGAAAATTTTTAAGCCCAATTTAATTATTTTCCTCTTTATTTCTTTCATCTAACTAGTCCACGCAGAACAGCAAAACTGATATGAAAAGTATTGTAAATACATTTACAACTAATTTTTAAATAACTTTTTAAGTAATTCTTAAATAAAAAAATTTCAATTCTTGTTAAATCTAAATTTTGCGAATTTAGTATAATGTACGTATAAAAATTTAGTATCTCACATGCACTCTTTAACAAAAATGAAAATAGATTACTTTATTACGTGTTATTATTTCCGCTTGGCGAACAGAAACAAAACCAGCTCCGTTAATAATCTATTGGCGATATGAATTGCTCGAGTCACTGCAGCATGCACAAAAAAGTTGCTCATTTTTGCAACTCATAACACCCATTCTATTTGGTTTACTCAACCATAGAGCAAGGAGTAGCTACTCCTAGCTCTATGACTCAAACCATAGGTAACACCATTTTCATTTGGCACGGAACTGAAAACAGAACAATGTTCCAATTTCAAATGAGTAGCAGTGAAAAAAAAATCTGAAATTTCCTTGGATGATGAGTCTGAGTTGATGAAAATCGAGCTTAGACGTCACGTAATGTTAAGTCCAAGGGATTTGCTCAAACTGGAATATCGGTTACTCTAATTATGTAAACACACACACAGGGGCTTGATTTAAATTAACGTTAGTTACAAATAAATTTTATGGAATCATATAATCAAATTATAGATTTAATAACTTTTTAATTAATTATTAATTTAATTTTAATTAAACTCAATTATAAAACTTATAGAGGCATCGTAGTTATTTATTAATCCAATAGATGACAGAATATTATAGGTAACAAATGCAAAATGTAATTGGTGAAATACTTCTTATTTAAAAGTAACTGTATCAGAACCAACCAGGTACAAAAAAAAGTAACTACGTTCCTTCCCTAGAACGAAAAGGATTTTTTTAAGTTGAGTTGTTTGAGGCGAAGTATGATAGTCATTTCGTTTTCCTGAAGATATATATATATTAAGCACTTCCAATATTTATGAAAATCTGTTTTTATGAATGTAACAATTTTAAAAGAGTTAAAAAATTATGGCTTATTTTATCAATTTAAAATCTCAGCATTCGTTTTTATGTTTTGAATCAATTTTTAATTTATGTTTTGATTTTCCTAAAATGAAATGAAATCACTTGGAATAGTTTTCGTTTACCGCGAATATCTAAAAGTAGAAGTATAGTCTGCTGATACAAATTTTATTGTAATTTTATAAAATGCCACAACAATTTCAAGTTGTGCGCTGCTGCAATTGTGAAAAGTTTCAAATTCATCATATTAAAAAAGCGAAGAAATGGAATTGTAAAGTTTGTGACGAGAAGCAATCTTTTATTAAAGTAATTTTGTATGAAACTCGTAGAATATAAATAATTATTTTAATTCAGCAACTTTAAGGCTTATTTGTTTCTAACGTAAAAAATTTCTGTTTATTCTCAAGTTAGCAATAGTTATATAGTTAAAAAAGCTTTGGAAAGTTTAAATATATATATAATAGACTTTTTTTTTGCCATAGTCTTGTCGATCTTTCCGCCTATTTTCACTTATTATTGGCCGATATTTCCACTATTACAGTGCAACTTTAACTTATTTAATAATCAAAAGTTATTTTACATTTCCATTCATTATGTTTTCAATTATTTAATTACCTGATACTTCTTATTCGTAGGCTTTGGTGGCCTGGTTGGAAAGGATGTTGTTCTCATTATCAGAAGGTAGTGAGCTTGAATACCAGTTTAACAGAAGATCTATCGTGTTCATTATAGGTGGCCATGGCCAGATAAAGGGATTATGGTCTTGATGTCCTCCATGTGAAATGATACCTATGAGGGTGGCAGGCCAAATATTGGAAAGCATTTTGCTTGGTTCCTGCTTCTAAATTACTAGGTTCCTACCCAGTTGCTTCCTTTGAATTATTAGAGCTGAACTCAGGGTTACATACAAGGATGCATACTGGTGCATCATATTCATAATTTGTATCTGTATCCACATTTTAAGTTTTGATCTTAAATTTCGAACCACAATGATTTTCTTTGTTGAAGTTCATGGTTGATAACTAGTTTTTATTAGTCATCAGATAAATTGTTATAGATTTCTTCAGTTATAAAGGTTATATATATATATATATATATATATATATATACCTGCATGTCATACACGTACAAAATTACTTAGATATTTCTTTCCACATTGTTTCCAGTATATATTCACTAGTGCATTGTAACTTGGAGTTTAATTGATTGTACTTTGATACATACACTGTAAAACAAGTTAAGTAAGGTGGAATAAATTCTATAAGAATTGAAAAAACCAGGATTTCAATATCAGCCTTTCAGTTAGTGCTTCAAAAGGTCAAAAGAATGCAAAATTCAAAGCTTCTATAATTCTCCAATAAAAACATAGATTCAAGTTTTTTAACTATAAAGTAAAATAAAAATTTAAAAAATCAAATTATAAACAATATCTAAAGATCAATTTGCAAAAAATATTTTTTAAAACTTTAGTTTGTTAATTGGAATTAAAATTATCACATTGTGTGATCATGTTAGAGACTAGCTACTACTTATAAAAATCATGAGTATTCATAAATTGTGTCCATAGAAACGAACTTACATATATGTACACATTCATTTAGGCTGAGATTTACTGTACATTCATTTATATATCTTCATATTTTACAATGCAAATTTTATGTGAAACAAATACAATAAAGAATATCAATATTATATGTCATAAGTTTAATACATGTTCTTTAAATTATTCAGTGATTAGAAATATAAAAAGAACATTTATTACTCACATCATAAAAAGATATGAATATTAGAAATATTCTGTTTTGAAATATTTAGACAAAGTGCAAAATACATGATTGGATTGTACAAATTTTTTCAAAATTTCTTACATTTATATAAAGGAAAACTAGGTACTTTAATTTTGGTAATTTGTTTTACTTCATTTAAATTCTCTTATTTCTTGATTTTCCTAACTTATCATCAAAACACCACTGTTTCTATTATTTACACAACTATTATAAAGTAATAGATATGAAGGGTGAAAATACGCTTTAGGTCCCCTCCTTGGCCCGTTTTCATGTCATGGAGAAAATTCTACTGCTATTTCAAAGTGAAATTTAATTAGTGTTAATGAAATTAGTGTGAAATTTAATTAATAAAGTGAATCCAATTAGAAAAAGCTAAAACAAACGAGTAATTATTGAGCATGCGCGAGAAAATGCTTCAAATTCGTGAGTTGGCGAAGTAGGGGACCTAAAGCGCAGATTAACCGATATGAAGTACAATTCTAAAAACTTTGTTTTGATTTCTATTCTCTAAATTCTATAATCAGCATTTTATCATAATTGTAATCATTATAAAATTATTCTTAGTATGAAAATTTTCTTAATGCATTGTGTGTGAGAAATGTGAGAAAATTAATCACAACTGTGATATTATAATTATAAAGGTTTGAAATTGAGTAAAATGTTTCATAATCATGTATTAATGAGCTATAAAATATATTTGCTTTTGCCATTTATTTTTATTTAAAAGCAAAATGAAATAGTATTTCAAACTTGTCATATTTCTTTAATTATTTGAACCAATCATTTTGTTTTTTTGGGAGATTTTATTTTATTTTTTTCCTATGTCAGGACAGCGGCCTTATTGGCTATTAGTTTGGGAGAATTTATGTAATAATTTTTCTATCAAGCAACTTCAAAAATTAAAAAAAAAAAAATTTCAAAATTAAAAAGTTTTTTTATTTTAAATGCTTGTACAATTGGATATGATGTCATTAAGTGTATAAGAACATAAATTCAGGGCACAAATCTAAATAAGCATCAGATATCATTTGTATGGAAGATAAAAAAAAGTTTTAGCTTTTATAGATAAGCTGATTATTAGTAATTATTGTTTGCCAATCATTATTAGTAACCAACCAGAGAAGTATCATTGTTGTTCTGTGGGAAACAATAATTTACTTCCTTCCACATGAAAGTCCTGGACTTTTTAACATAATTGAGCAATGCTATTTTTCTGTCCTCGGTTCACATTTTTTCATCAAATATTTCTGATTAAAATGACTTTAACCGTTTCTAGGGATTTGTATTCCATTTTTTCAAGGGAAGTAAAATGTTAACTATTTAAATGGTTTTTTTTTAAATAATTTTTAATAAAATAGATGTAATTTTATATGGTTATGCTACTTTTTAATATAAAAAATTGCAGTGTTCATGTTTAGATTAATTTTATAGTTAGATAATTTTTAAGGAACAGATTAATAATTGGTATAAGTAAAATATTTAATAGTGGAGTTATAGAATAATTTAGTCATTCATTTCATCTATTAAACACTTCTATAACATATGTTTAAATATTTGATTCAAAGATGGTTTAAAAACCACATAATTTAAATAGACATTGTTGTTAAAACTTTAAAATAAATTTTTGACAGTAAAAAATAAATCTGTTTTTTTAATCTTATTTTTAATCATAAACATTTCTATCTTGTAAATTTGGGTAAAAACTTAACTACCATTAAATCTATCTTAAATTAAATGTATAGAACTAATTAAATGTGTATCAAAATTCTATACAACAAAATTGGAAAAATCTTTTTTAAATTTGTTAAATTTTATAAGAATTTAATTTCAAAAGTTCTTACAATGCAAAAGAAATGCATCCTAATTAAAATTATGTTTTCATAAATGTAGTCATATTTAATGTTTATGTTAAATGGGTACTCTTCATTAAATGTATCCTAATAGTTTGTAAATATATAAAAATAATAATTAAAATTGTGTGTGCAGGTAGAAATATTGAATAAAATCCAATTGCTTGGTGCAATCTTTGTACAATTTCTAAATTTCTCACCAACTTAAATTGTATATTTCACACATTCTTTGTTTTTGAATATTTCTCTTTATTTACATACTATATGAAGGTTTCATGACTAAATGTTAGAAAATTTACACACTTTATAAAAATACATATTGCAAACCAAATATAAAACTAAAAATCAATGTCATTGCTCCTGCATGATCAATGATGTGTACATGATTGTTTTTTAGCTCTTTCATTTTACTGAATTAATCAAACAGTTCACCATAAAAATTCATCTTATATAGGGCTATCAACCAGTGGTTAACCCAATAATAAAGCTGAATCAATAACATGAATAATATTAATTTATAATTTATTGTGAATCTCAGAACACGCCTTAAAAAATCTGTATTGCTACTTGATACAGAGGTCAGCATCCAAGCAATAAAGTTAAATCAATGATATGAATTACATTTGTGCCATATAATTTTCTCTTAAACCTAACTTGAATAATCTCACACAATTTTTGACTTCAAATACTCGATTTTAAATATTTCATTTTATTTATTTATTACAGAAATGCTTCATGATTAAATGCTAGAAAATTAATATATTTTATGAGAATATCTCTTGCAAAGCAAATATGCAAATCCATATTACTATTTGTACTTTTCAAATAATATATGCATGATTTTTTAAACATTTAGTTATAAATTGATGTATTGAGCAAACATATACACCTTAAAATGCACATTGTTTAGTGAGGGAAGGTCTAACAACACAATAATAAAGTTAGATCAATAATTTGAATTGGGTTTTTAATTAAATGGTTAGTGGTGCATACTAAAAATTCCTCTGTATCCCTTCTAGGCAAGAATAGCACTGGAGCGATAAAACTAAATCATTAATGTGAATAATACCAGCTTTTACAATACTCTTATTTTAATTGAATAGTTGCATATATTTTAAAAATTCTGTGTAGAACAGCAAAACAAGGTTCAACATCCAAGCTGTATACCAGTATAAACAATATCAATTCCCAAAATATTAGACTTAGTTAAGCAGTTGAATAGAATTTATAATACAGTAATATTACAATAACAATTTTATTAAAATTCAAAATAATGACAATTTTTACAATTTAATAGTAAACCTGTATATACCTAAATATTTCTGCATTATACATAATAGTAATAATTTAGATTATTTAATATGTAAATTAGCAAATTTGTATTAACTGATTTAATAATGTAAGAATCATTGCTTAACCATCACTTTTAAAATATCATTAGCACTGGTTGGGTAATAAACAATCTTTTCAAGCTCGATTTCAACTTTGATTTTTTATTTAATTATAACTTCCAAAATAATTTTGAACTTTAAATAAAATTTCAGCTTTAAAACAAAAACACCTTAAAATTTTAACAAATAACTTTGAAATAGTATTCCAAATAATTAAAATAAATAGAATCTTCTAAGATTTAAGAATTACTAAAATTCCAATTCAATTTTAAATCAAAAGTTGTCACCATATCACAAGTGTTTGGCTTGTTTCTTTTGACATCTGTACCAAGGGTAGGATCTAGTCAAATATTGATTACATATAAGAATTAGAATAGAAATAAAGTGTGAATATAGTTTTGTCTTCACAGCAGACATAAAATTGACTATATATTTAAATGGATATTATGGAATAATTAAAAAAAAAAAAAAAAGGAAGTAAATAAAGGAATAAATGCTCTTAGTTATTTTGGAGAAATCTTAGTATTTTGAGAACTAATACATCAACTTAAAAATGTATTGTTGCTATTAAAATTATATATTATGGAAAATGTTCATATTTACTTGTATAGGATATAACTCTTGTATAGTTTTATGTGTGCTTTCTACATGGAACATTAAAATAGCTTTCCAGAAAAAATTAAAAATTTTTCTCTACTTTTAACATGAACTGAATTAAATTAATTTGGTGTGTGTATCTTTATAAACATTATAAATTTCAAATTATTTGTTCAAGAAATTGTCTTCTTTATTTTCTATTCAGGTATATTTCATCGGATCTGCTCAAGAATGTAGGTCTGTAGTTCAACAAAATAACATGCGAGAAGGTGAGAAAAAAGTTATTCAGATGTTTGCTAACAAGTGTGATTCCACTGATAATTACATGCTTAGTTCTAAGGTATGTTTTTTTCTGAAAACTATTTAAAATTCTTTCTTCAGCAAGCAATAATAATTTAGTTCTGCACAATTAGTACGTTTAATATAAGTTCATATCTATTTATGCAAATATCTTAATAAGGTGAATGGTAAAAAATATTTGTCATTTTGTTAAACTACTATAAAAATGTATTTTCAAGTTATAATCATAATACTAATGAACTTTTCAATTTGTAGTCATAATATGTACAGATGTTAAAAGCTTACTCAATAATATAAATTTTATATTATTGCATAATATAAATTGCCATCTATAGTTATGAAATTTCAAAAAGCTGTATTTGTGATCAGTACAATTTACATGGAATTCAGTAGCAAGGCATGCATATGTCAGGCACAAAAAAAATATCCGTGACATGAGTGTGTGATTCAGATGCATGCAGCTCAAGACTACAACAAAAAGAAGGATCGAGACTCCTTTGAAGACATTTGCTAAAGGTGCAATTGCATTCTTTCATGAACTATGACAAAGAGATTACCTGGATGACTTTAGACATGGAAGAATGATTGGAAAGCAGAAGAACTATAGTGTGACCAATGTGGCTAAAGAGTTCAGAATCAACAAAAATGCATTTCGGTTTCTTGGTAAAACTTCCAAACCATAAGTATAACTGTTAGAATAAAGCTGGTGATGGACATTGCAGGAAAACAACTGCAGTTGGATGACTTATTCTTCACCATTACATCAAACTTAGTTTTTAGGTTTTATAGTACATTGTACTTTAAACTCCTGCTGTTCATCTGCTACTGGAAAAGGAAAATATCTTTCAATTGGATTAGTCAGTGTACTTTCCTGATTTAAATCCTATAGAACATGTTATAACATCACAAGCATTGCTTGCAAAAACCACCGAGATAATTCCAAAATTCCTATGGAATTCAACACTTCTTACAGCTGCGAAATAGATTAATTCTTTCCTGTGCTAACCCAGGAACTATGCACATTTAAGTAATTGTAATTGGGTGTCAATGCGGGAACTGTAGACAGGATTCATGAAGGACAAATGTAAATTCTCAAAATAATTTGGAATCACCTGGGGAGGGGCCAGGTGCATTCAGAGAAATTGTTGCCTCTTCACCCTTTCTGATTTGAATCGGTGGTGTAACCAGAAATAGTAGTAAGAGAGTGACGTCAGAAGGAGGTTCTAGAAGTTACTAGAGTGCCATATGTTGGGGGAGAGCTGATATATAAGGAGCAGGCTTGTTGGGGGAGATGTTTGGAACTACATGGGCTTTGCTGAGAGACTACTCTTGAGAGAGTGAGGGTGAACAAGTCTATGCGACTGAAAGACAGTGAGGAGCCTACAGCTTCTGAAGACGGCGATCAACAGAACTCGAGTCTTCTGCATTTTCCAAAGAGGATCATTGATATTATAGAGTGACCTTCTGAGGCTGTTTCCTGAGTGCAGAATTTAGGAAGCTGTTTCCTAGTACCTACAAGGAGTCCTCCTGCCTCCCGATCTAAATGAACGTTCCAGAATTCAAGGAATTCATTAGTTTTTCTGGAGCCTACAATTTATGAAATTTCCCAGTAAATTACCCTATAAATGTGTAAATAAAAATTTAGCCAAGAACATTAACTTGTGTGAGCTTGATTCTTTAGTGGCCCTTGCTAACTATAATTCAGCCAACTCAGACAAAGTACACTATAATGTGTTATGTTTTGGGGAAATTCCTTGCAATATAATTACATCATCTGAATAATGCCTAACACCTGCCACAGATGCTGATTGAAGAATTGAATTCTTTAAGAACTGTTGGACAATCAAGTATGCATTGCAGTAAAAGGAAGGCATATCCCATACTGAAAAACATGTGTTTGTTTTTCCACTTGGACAGACAATCATATGTAACGACATTAAGTTGTCAATAAAGCCTTTTTTTTTTGCTTCTATATTGAGTGTATTGTATTCATTTTTTAAACTATATTTGTTTTAAAAAATTTCATTTATACCAGATTTGTTAATGATTTTCCTTTGTCAGCTCAATGTGAAATGTGATTATTACCATATTTTCCTGTGTATAGTATGCGGATTATGTGTTGGAAAAGTTCCGAATTTTGTTGTGCGTATAATAGGCCGCTGTGAATTATCTGATAAAAAAAAACATTCTCCATCAGAAAAGCTTACAAGAAAGTTTTGAAAGAAATACTATTATATTTCATAAAATAAATAATAGGTGGTAAAAAGACACACCTGAGATATTTAAACTATAATCAGCTTTTCCAATTATGTTCAAAAACGAATTCGCAATTTGACAATACATAAGCTGTTTCATTTTAAAAATATTCAAATTCATATATCGTCATATGGAAGCGAAAACTTTTAAGTTACACAGCAGATTTTAAATTGAAAGCTATAGCGAAAGCAAATAAAAAAATGGCAAGCAACGTGTTAATGTGAAGTGAAAAACAAAAAAAATAAAATATGCAGGTTATAAGTAATATATTTCTTTCATTTAAATATTAACGAAGCAAATATATATTTTTAAAGTGTCTAACATCGTTGTAAAAGTTATTAGAAACTAAATATTTATAAGTTTTACAAGAATCTTCTAGAAATTATAGTTCTTGATGGTTAATTCCCAGTGAACGGTATGCTCCTTGTACGGTACGCATATATACAATTATAATTAATTGTATATAATATTGTATAAAATTGTTATTTGTATAAAATAATATAATTTTATATTATATAATTATATTAATTGTATATTTTATAATTATATTAATTGTATAAAAATAGCGTACCGTACACTGGGATACAGCCGTTCTTGATTGATCTTGTACTTTCATCTCAAATTTATCGTATGTGTGATGAAGTGGATCCAGACAGTTCTTTTTCAAAATAAATAGTTTTTTTCCTGTACAATTTATTATATTTTTAATTATACTGTGCATTTTTTATTTTATGTGATACCCATATTATCAGCAGTACATATTTTAGAATATTCGCCAAAAAAAATTGCTGTGGATTATACAACGCTTTTTTTCCTTTTACTCGAAAAAAAGATTGTGTAGATAATACACCACTGCAGATTATATACAGGAAAATATGGTATACACTTATAAGATTTCTGTATTTCTTCTGAAAATTTTTATTAATAATCATTAATAAATGTATGTTGTAAAATTAAATAAACCAAAACAAGAATATATGACCTAACAAGGAATATATTTCCTTTGTTTCATTAATAAAAAAATTTACAAAGGTTATGAGAAGTACAATATCTTCTAACAATATTTATGAAATGGAAAAATGTTCTAATCAAATTATTAAATAATAATTATTTATAAAATTATTCTTGCTTGTTCTTTATAAAAAATTTTTTTTAATTATTCATATGGTACTTATTTAATTTAGAAAGAAAATTTGGACTGTTTTATGCATTCTTAAAAATTCAATAAATCTTAAAAATTAATTTAAAATTAAAGTTTTAAAATTTTCTGTTTTCATTTAATTTACATTGAAAAACAAAAAAACTTATTTTAATTTAGTTTTTTATTCTTGTGAAAACAGTTTTAAATTAGTTATGATAACATACTAAGAAACAAATGTTGATACGCAAATAAAACAAGAATACTGTTTTAAAATTAATTCAATTAAGTGATCGTTAACAATCATATTTAACAATCACATGAGATTTCAAAGTCCATTATATAAAAGTAGCAGACTATTTCATTTCTATTGTTAGTCTCTATAAAGGCTTTAAGTATATGTGGATGCCAGTTCTATTACCAGGAGACACAATTAGACTAACTTCCAAAAAAGTTAAATAATTAAGGTTATAACTATAAAATGTTTAATGTAACAAAAGTAACAATTGTTTATTGTAACAATTAGACTAGTTTTTTCATAACAGATAAAAAAAATATTTCAGCTAAAAAAAAAAAAAAAAAAATTATTAACATAATTATATTATATCATCAAAGCTTACACAATAGTAGTTAAAAGTGAATACAACACTTTACACTGTCAAACACTGAAGATATATGAACATCTCACTGACTTCACAGTCCTCCAAGCTTACTACTTTTGAATATTGGTGATATCTTTGACGAATGGGCATGCATTTACAATGACTATCAATTAAGTTTTAATCTGTTGGATTAATAACTCAACTGTAATACCCCAACACTAAATCAGTAAAATTTTAAAATTCTAATTCTAGCATAGCAGAAAAAGCAACTTAAAGGAAATAACACAAGTATTTTTAAGATGTAAGATAAATGTGGTAATAAGAAAAAAAAATTATATACTGATATTAAATTAGGAATTTAACAACTATGGATGTAAAGATCTAGTTTTTATTGGAATAACTTCTACTTTATTCATGCAGATTTATTTAAAAATAAGGAGTAGCACTAGTGTTTAATTAATTTTATTTTACACTCTTATTTTCCAAAGGATATTACACTTGTGTTCAAAACTTAAGCAACAGTGTAATTTTTAAGTAGATGGCCATGATATTGCAGAAAAGCAGTTTGATGAGTACATGAACACAATTTAATAGAAAAGTCAAGTGTTTGTAGCAAAACACTGGTAATTTGAATGTAACTTAAATGCTTATGCAGCACAAGACCACAATAAAAGGAAGAATGGAGACATATTTAAGAACATTTGCTGTAAATTCAAATGAGTTCTTATGAGAAATATTGCAAGAAAAATCACCTGGGTAACTTCAGACAGAAAGAACAATCAGAAAATTGGGGAAGTGGCATAGTGTGACCAGAGTGTAAAAAATCAATTAAAGTGTCGTTTCACACTCTTGGAAAACCTTCCAAACTACAGGTACAGTTGTTAGAAAGATTGATGGAGGTTTTGTAACTCTTATTGCTCTGAAATAAATATATTTGTAACAGAGAAGAAGTATTTTAATACATCTAACAATAAAGTATCTTAAATGTATTTTTTCCAAACTTTCATCATTTGCTTATCAAGGAATTCTGAATTGTTCATTTTCTGAATGAACATCAAGAATGTAAATAAACAACCATTAATTTTATTTTAACAAGTGAAAAAATTGTTTCTAAAAATATCTTTTTTAATCTTGTAGAAGATGACATAGTCTTCAAGTTAAGACCTGAAAATTTTTGATTTTATATTCTGAGGCTTACAAAAATTTATAAATCTATTGGAATGTTTTTATTTTATAGTGTGTAAATTTCCATATTCATTGTGAAAAAGAACGAATTGAATGTCAAAGCATTACTCAAATTATATACATTTATCACAAATAATTATTATTTAATATATGCACTGAATTGTCAAAATCATAATTCAAATGTGGCGTGATTTTGATTTGATTTAATTTTGATAGAAAATTAAACTTTATGATGAGACAGAATGTTTATCAAGTGAGTTCAAATGTGAAACTATTGAAAAAGATGTTTGGAGTGGTGAATATTTTGAAAAGGAATTAAATTTACCTCAAAATAAATATAAGTATGAACTTCTTATTCTTTTCATATTCTTTTAAATATAGTCATAGTAAGGATTATTTTTCTTACTAATTTTACTTTATCTTAAAAATGATATTTAGTTTTCTATAGATACATAGAATTTGCATTATCTCTAGTCATTAAATTGATTTAATAAAAAATATCTAAATATTGTATTGTTCCTTCAGTCATATTAGTTATTAAGAATTCTATCTTATTTTAAATATTTCCATCATAGTGAAATTGATAAATTTTAATGATTAATATGTTTGATAGTCAAATTTTTCATTGAATGTTCATTAATGAATCAATCAAAAACAAAATATTTTATCAACCCAATAGAAATTTGATTGTTACTTTTCTATATTTAATGAATTAATAAATGTTTTTTTATTTATGCAATTTATGATTTTCATCTAGTAAATCATATATTTTTAATTTCCGAGAAATCTTTATTCTTATTATTTATCTTTTTTTATTAAGTTCTCTCAGCATCATTTTTGCCCAATTTTATTCAAACAATATAAGTTAATTTAAGCAAAGGTTGAAAAAATCTACCATTCTGAAAAGGAATCTTTGTATAATACTAAATGTCTCCAAGGATTATAAAATAACATTCAATCAATAACTATAATCATTTGTAAATGACTACTACTCCGTGTTCATCGCTATCTGGAAGTTGAAAATTTAGTTATTTGCTCTTCAATTCAGTGGTCAAAGATAGGTGAGAAACAATAATTTCATGTTTTACATTACTTATTGTGTTAAAAATTATTATGTAAAAAAAAGGCATTATTTTTTTACATATTTTATTTATTTTCTTTCTTTAAATAATCATTGTGAGTATCTTGTAATTAATATGTAATGTAATATTATTCTTTAAAATCAATGAGATAAAAATATGTTTGAGGAGACTCAGATTTTATGATGTATTCTTAATAGCATACTGTATATCCTAATCTAAGCAATTTGCAAACCCAGCTTTGCAGTTATGACACTGCTTTTTGACACCAGTTATCATGTAAAATGGTGCTTTTCCACATATTGTCAGTCATGTGAAGCATCTGTTCCATTATTTTGACAACAAAATCATCAGATGTCATTTTTGTGCCATTTTATCTTCCAGATCACAAGATTTAAATTTTTGGATGTGAAGCTATCTATCTAAAAGACCTTAATCTACTGTGATGCCATTATATATCTCTTTAAAATCTTAAGGATAATATAACCATAGTAATATGAAATACAAGTATAATGGTTCTAACCTCAAATAAATCATGTGTGCAGATAAAGCAGTTAGCAGATAAAACCAGACCCACTCACCTTTGAGAAAAAGTAGTTCTTTCCTATTAGGTTGGTTGGTTGGGTTTTGTGGCGCAAGGTCCAAAAAGGACAAGCTGTGCTCTTTCCTAATAAGGAAACTGTATCAGAAAGAATTGTTTTCCTTTAAATTGTACATACCAAAATAAATGATTAGCTCAATTTCTTGCTATTTCAAACATACTGAGATATTTAAGTGCCTACGTCATATTTTTATTAACTATTACCGTATTTTTCTGTATATAACCCGCGGATTATGTGTTAAAAAAAATCCGAATTTTGTTGTGCGTCTTATACGCCGCCGCGGATTATCTGATAAATATTCTTTATCAGAAAAGCTTATAAGAAAGTTTTGAAAGAAATACTTTTTATGTTTCACAAAATAAATAACAGGTGGTACCAGGACACACCTGAGTTATTTAAACTATAATCGGCTTTGTGCAATTACGTTCAAAAACGAATACGGTTTCTCTTAAGGATTTTACGGTTGTAAATTCGCTAACGTCATTTTGCAATTTGCCTTGACGTGAGCTGTTTTGTTTTGAAAATATTCAAATCGTATATCGTCATATTTAAGTTACACAGCAGATTTTAAATTAAAAGCTATAGCGAAGGCAAATAAAAACAATGGCGTCAAATGTGTTTATGTGAAGTGAAAAACAAAGCACGCGCGGTATCAAAAAAAAAAAAAAAAATTGTACAAAATACGCAATTAAATTGTTTTTTTATAAAATTTGTAAATAACCCATTTCTTTCATTTAAATATTAATGAAGCAAATATATATTAATTTAAATATGTCTAACATCGTTTTAAAAGTTATTAGAAGCTAAATATCGATAAGTTTTACAAGACTCTTCTCAAAATTATCGCTTTTGATCGATCTTGTGCTTTCATCTCAAGTTTATCGCATTTGCGATGAACTGGATCTAGACTGATATTTTTCATAATAAATGCTTTTTTTTTTCTATACTATTTATTAAATTTTTAATTCAACTGTGCATTTTTTTATTTTATGTGACACCTATATTATCAGCAGTACATATTTTAGACTATTGCCCGAAAAAAAATTGCCGCGGATTATACGCCGCTGCGGATTATATACAGGAAAATACGGTAATATTATATATTTTAGGTGATGTGTTGTTCACTTTATTTAAATTGACTTTGAGATGAATAATAAATTATTATAACCTACTCATAATTTTAATAAATTGCTATCATATTCTTATATTTAAGATAAAGAAAAAATGTGGATATTTTTTATTAATATTCAGACTGATAAAATTTACTAACCATGTTATTTCCCATGATTTTGTCTCTGTAAGCAAAATCTTGCTGTTTGGTTATAATTTTTCCCTTTATAAAAGAATGAAATATTTTTTTATATATTAATATTGAATTATATCATCTGTATAGTGATATTTTTTCATTATGGTAAGTTTAAGAATATTGCTTATCTTTCACATTTGCAAATTTGTTAGTCAATTTCCCTAAATAATTTAATTACTCAATTTAAAAAAATTCTTTTAAAGCAATTAAAATGCAAAAACTGATTAAAATATTTACCTTTATATAAATTTGATAAATTTTTACTCAAGTGATTAATATGTTTTAAAATTTTAATTTATGAAAAAAAATTATCTAGGATAAATCTTTTCCAAAAAATATAAAGGCTTAGTTAAATAAAAGCAAAATTAGAATATCAATTCTTTTGATTAAAAAAATTGGAACTTATTCATTCCTTAGCAAAATGATTGAAAATATTCAGTAACAAAGTATTCTTAAACTGTTCATAAAATTATTTACGGTTGGAATTATTATTTTACCCCAGAGATATAATAATTACCTTACAAAATTTCTTAAGTGTTTTCATGTGTTACATTAAGAATACTTTTGTATTTAGTTTTATATTTTATAAATACAAACCTAAATGCAATTATTATATTCAATATTATAATATATCACTATACAGATGATATCCAATATTAATGCATAAAAAATTTTTTTCATTCTTTTATAAAAGGAAAAATTATAACCAAATAGCAAGATTTAGAAAATAATTGCTTAGAGAATAGAAAATAATTCTGATTTGCTTAAATATTTACATTACAAACATTTTTATAAATTACAATACTGAATACTTATAAAATATACAGTCTATAATATTTGCCATAAAAAGGACAAAAAAAAAAAAAAAAAAAAAAAAAAAAAATTATAAAAAAAAAAAAAAAATGTCTTATTGTTACTTAGCAATCATTAACATTTTTAAAAAAAAATTAATTTTTTGTGCATAAAAATTGTTTAATTGCTGCATTGATTTTCCATTTCCAGTGCAGTGTTCCATGTGATGGAATACCAAACCTTAAATTGTTACCAAACTGTTGCATTTAGAGATAAATGGTTCAAATTGTTTTTAAATGTTCTTTAAATTTTTTCTTTGATAATAGATGGCAGCACCATACAAAGTGACAAATAATTTTCAATTATTGTATATTATTTAAATTTCTTTATTTTTAAGGAATGTTTCCCGATTTTTTTTTGGTGATATAAAAATAAATGTTTGGAAAAAAAATTCTGTGTTATTTTGTTGTCTGTACATTGAGCTATTTATTTTATATTACTTTAAATTTTTTATGCATATAGTATACGTAGAATCATTGAATAAAACAAGGTATTCCACACACACATCCTTGGAACACTGTGCCACAACGGTCCTTTTCAATTATGCCGCCAGAGCGGGATTAGCCTTGAACACAATGATGAAGGAAACGTCTGTATTTATGTTTACTGTTTTCATCTCTTTCGGGGAGGAATGAACTTTTGCTTAGGAATTTACAGGGAAGGATTTCTTGTATGGTAAATATTTCTACACCCTTTTTACCCTCTTGAATTGGGAAGTTTCAGTGGGGTCTAGGATTATATCAGTTATTTCAAGTCATCTCTAGATAGAAGGTGCATGATTTTTTTTTTTTTTTTTTTTGTTGATTTTCCTTTTCGCTACTGCTTATTTTATATTACTGTATAGATATTTTTTTGAATTTATATATTTTATACTTTTTTATGAAAATAAAATTTAATTTGTAGTTAATTTTTCTTTTTTTTTTAAATTTGTCAATTGCTAATAAATAGCACATAGAAATATTATACTTTCTGAAGCAATAAAAATGCTTCAAGATTTGACCTCTGGTAGTGAATCTGAGAATGCAGATAGTGATACAGAGGAATATGTTTCTTCACTTGAACAATATTGAGAATATATTTCTTCACTTCAATTGAACAATCTCTGTCTGATAGCAGCAATGTATCGCAAATTGTACACAATTGCAATGATTTATCCCAACCAGGCAACTCTATACAGCCTTAAGATCTTACTTGGATAACTAAATAGACTGTGCTGAAGTTGCTGCCTGTTTTTACTTTGATAAGTAGACCAAGTAAAGATATTTGGGACTTGTCCGAACCTCCCCCCACTTTCAATTTTGCTGGAGCTTTTTCCTTACCTATTAATAGAATTCATTCTTTTTCAAACGAATCTTTATGCCATGAAGAGTGAAAAAACATTTGCTCCACTCACATTAGTGGAATTATATATATTTTTGGGGATAAACTTGCTGGCCGAAATACAAAGTTTACTGGACTAATGAGGAAGCTCTCAATAATGCTTTCGTCTCTTTTCACATGTCCTACCGAAGATTTTTGTGGATTCTAAGCAACTTGCATTTGAATAACAATGTGCTGCAACCACAGAGGGATGATGCAAGTATCGATAGCCTTTTTAAAGTTTGTCCTTTATTGGACCATCTATTGAAGAGTTTTTTACATGTACTCTGCATCCCAGTGAAAACCAATTGATAGATTAATCAATGATAAAATACAAGGGTCATAGCATAATAAAGCAATATATGGCAAAGAAATCAACTAAACGTGGATTCAAGATATGGATGAGATGCGATGAGAGTGGTTTTGCATCTCAATTTGAGACACATTTGAGCAAAAACCCTGGGCGAGAATGTGGTCAAATGATTGACAGAATGTCTCCATGGTAAAAACCATAAGATCTACATGGATAATTACTTCACAACGTATGGACTATTCCGTTATTTTGAGACAAAAAATCTATATGCTTGTGGAACTGCCATGATAAACAGAAAATATTTACCAAAGAATTTGCTTGCCTCCGACAATGAATTAAAAAAAGGATAATTTGATTGGGTTGTCAAAAGTGACAACCTTTTGCTTGAAATGGAAGGATTAAAGATGCATCACTATTCTATCTTCTCAGCCTGATGCCGTTGATTTAGTTCAAATTGAACGAAAAGAGAAAGACGGCACAAAGGTAAAAATAAATTGTCCAAAAGCAATTTGCTGCTTTAATGCAAACTTCGGCTTCATAGACAAGTTCGATCAGCTAATATCGCTCTACAAAGTTGATCATAAGTGTAGAAAATGATGGCATTGTATATTCTTTTATTTTTAGATGCAGCTGTAGTAAACAGCCATTTATTACATAATATGGGGATTGGAGGTGAAATTAAAACAACTTAAGAATTGCCTGAATTTAGTATATTCCCTTTGTGTTATGTCAGCAACCACCCTAAAAAGACTATTTCCTACGAACCCTCTAGAAACTCTAAGTTTCAAGAAAAAGGTTACCAATGACATACGCTACAGTAATGTGGAGCATATTCCCGTGAAAGGTAACAGGAGAAGATGCATATTCTGCAGTACAAAAGACAAGCTGCAGAAAAAAAGTTTTTCATGCAAAACAATCAATGTTGGACTGAGCTTTTTTCAAAAAGGTGAGACATGTTTAAAAAAATATGTATATAGAAACTAAATATAGCCAAGATTTATAAAAACCATGCATAGCATAAAAATAACTTTTTCTTCCCCCCTTTTTCCTTTTTTTTGGGGGGGGGGTGTAGAGTAGCAGGCCACCTTGTAGTGTACCCTAGGTTATGCTAAATCTGCTACGCAGGTATATTGCTTTGTTTTTTTCTTTCATATGCAAAAGATTTGCGCGTTAAAGTGTTTCAATGCCATGCTTGCTTTTCAGAGCCCTTTGTGGTGCAATGTTCTAAGTGATGGAACACCCATAAAATCGAAATAGTAAGTGCAATCTTTACCAAATTTATACTGTATACAGTTTAAGGCCTAAATAGACAGCCTACAAATTTTTTCCTTAATATTTCAACTTTAAAGGGTAGTGCGCCAGAAAGGGTTAAACATCTTGTGCAACCATACACAACAATAAATAGGCAATCAAAAATAGTTAAAAAACCATGGTAATTTTTAAGCAACCATACTAGTTTTAAAACTATAAAATTAAAATAATCTCAAAATTAATAATAACTTCATGTAAAACAAGGGGTATGGCACATACATTTCACTCTTTGCCCATTAGGGCAACTCCATTTATATTTCTTCCTCTATGAGCATAACACACACACTGAATTACGTTCCACTACATATATTTCTTCATATAAATGAACCTAATTTTACGCTCCCAAATGGTAATAGTCAATGATGGACAGCATGTTGAATATGTTTTGTGAACTTAGGAAGAAAAATGACTTGCCAATTATATATTTCAGATTAAAAGTATTAATGCCTTTTAATATGATAGTGTTTGAAACTAATTTTTTTCCTGGCACAAACAAAATATCAATATCAAATTATACAACTCTCCAATTGGAATGACATTCTGCTCAATAGTTTTTGCTGCAGACTTATTTGCAAGTGCTAATTTAATTTGAAAACACTCTTTCTCTATTATTCTCTTGTAAAATTGTCCCTTTGTCAGTTATAATGTAATGTATCTGTATGAAAAAGGAGCAAATAATGTAGTTAATACCCAACAAATATATATATATACATACATATATATATTTGTTTAATATATATATTGAATTCCCTTTTCCTGCATCACTTTTTTCTAATATATTTCACCAAATTAATGAAAAGAATCCACAATATTTAAAGTGATATGTAGTATGGGAAGGAGGTATACTTTCAGGATCTTCCTATTTATGTAGATATTTTATAAATTTTAGTTGATGATGAAAATTAAATTTTAAAAATCGTCTGGCAAACTTTCCTTATATCATTCTGTACAAAAAAATTACATTCTGTACTAACTTAATTTCAATAATATTCAATTTTGGATTATAAAAAGGAAAAATAATTAAAATTGAAAATTTTGCCTTAAATTAATGAAAATTTCTTGTTAAAAATTAATTGAAACACATAGGCTTGGGAAATTAATGTTTTTATAAATTCATACTTTGGAAATTTAACTTTTATTTTTTAATATATTTATAGCATTTTTGTGAATATTTATGTTAAATTTCAGACTTTTGATTTAATATTATATATAGCATTATTTTAAATATGTATGATAAATTTCAGATTTGATTTATAAAAATTTAAAATATAATAGAAATTTGGTTTTCAAAATTGTATATTAATCTTTTCAGTCATGGATATCAGTCAACTCAAGTAATATTTCAGAGTACATCAGACCTTTTGACTGAACAATTTAGAGAATCTTTAGAAAATAACCAATGTACAGCGATCACTACTAATGCAGAACAAATGCAGTTACCTGTCAAAAATGAAAGTTCAAATGGCATCATTCTTCAAAATAAAACTTGTGTGGAAACAATTGAAAAGTTAAAGAAACCAACTCTAACAAAAAATATTGGTTTTCAGAAAATATTAGAAGCAGCAAAAAAAGTAAATTAAAATTTGCATTTGGATTTTTTTAAATTGTCAATGTTTCTCATTTCTCAAAATTAAAAAGGAGTAGTTTCAAAAAATGTTTATGGTAATTGAAACTTGTGTTTGCGGCATTTTAATGAAGTATAATTAAATTTTATTAATAATGAAAAATATTAAAATGTTTTAAATTGCATCAGCAAAATATTTTCTTCCAAATGTTTAGTTTGTATTCCATTTCAAATAACCATCAATAAAAAAATATATTTCCATATTGCGATTTATAGTGCATTTTAAGACATAACAAGTAATGCCCACAAAAGTAGTAAATATGATGTAAATAATTAGGAATTGGAACAATTAAAGCTTTATTGGAATAAAATGCTTGATATTGGAAATCCAACACTTGTAGCAAACAGATCTATCATTGCAAGTCCAGTGGATCCACACTAGTAATATCTTCATAAGAAATTTATTTCCAAAATATATATCAAATTGTTAATGATAACAAATTTGGTGTTGTGTAATCTTATGATCTTTGGTAAATCCATTATTAAATCTTATAATTACTTAAATTTTTACTGCAATGATAAATGCTTTCTATTGTTATTCAAAGTTACCTTCTGAAACAAACAAAAATGACTATAATGCAAAAAATCAAATCAAACTGCCATTATTACTGCTAATGGTGACATTTCAGGAACCCAAATATCTAAGCCTACAATTTGATTACCTAGATCTCTGTAGCCTAATTTGTCATTCTCCTAAAAATGATATGTGGCTATACTACATTTTAACAGTCAAAGTCAGCAAACAATTTCAAATGTAATTTTTGTCCTAAAACTTCATTTTTTTCCTCTTGTTCATGTAGTTTTAACTATTCAAATATTCCTTTGTGTTCTTAAGCTTTTCATTATCTGCCAAAATGTAATCTCATTTGCATGTTACAATGAAAAGAAATTTTCCTACTTAAGAAAACAATAAATGTTTATTCTTAGCTTTTGAAAATAAGGCTTCCTAAATAAAAAACCTAGTTCTGGGAAAGAAATTTTTAAAATTTACTATCTCAAAGGTGTCTTGATTTAAGGAAATATTTAAAATACCAGATATATTTCAAACAGAAAAAATATACATTTTACAAATTTTCATCTGATTTATTTGAGTCTCTTTAATAACCTATTTCTCTTGCAACAATCATTGCCGATATTTGTGGCATTAACTTATAAAATAACTGCTAACTATAAAAAATATGAGGTTTGGATGCTTTTAGGACAATCCAAAACTGTAGGGAAAAAGTATTTAAAAAGAAAAGAAAGAAAACTATTGATAAATATAAACTTTAAAACCAGTTGAGTGAGTTATGAAAATATTATATTGTTGAGTTATTGAAAGATAATTAAAGTAGAATTTAAATAAATTTCTGTATAAGAATAAGACAAATTTCTAAGAAATGCTAAAATAACAGAATGTTGTTCAAATTATATTATGCTAGTACAAAAGACTAATTTTATTAATGCACAAAGAAGAGTCAAGAAATAATTTAAAATAATTAAAATTTCAATATTTTTTAACTAGTTACTTTTGAATACTCAAAAATAACTAAATATTTTAATTTTTAATAATTTCTTCTCAATTTTTTTTATATTTATTAATAGAGTATTAGAGAAAAACTAAATTCTAAAATAGAAGCAAACATTTTAATTTATAAAAAAATGCTTTACATTTAATTAAGTTTAGTGTTTTAAAATTTTGGATAAATTTTCAGCATTTTTTTAATAGATTATAATTATTGTTTATCTTAACAACTTTTTCTATATAAATGAAAATACCTTTTTTATGATAGTTAAAATTTTCATTACTGAATTTTTTTACTAAAAATTTTAATAATTGTTTATTAATCTTAAAAGTGAAATTTCACTAATATTGTTTTCAGCATAATTGTGTGTATTAAAGATTGATTCTTCTTTAAATAGTATACTTTCTTTACATGTAATTTTATTTCATATACTTTCAGTTTCCTGAAATTAAACAGCTGATTCATTCATTACATTTAGTTTTAAAACACACAACTGTTACATAAAGTGGAACTACTTTCATAAACCCCCCAAATCGGAAATTTGGCGACTTTTTTCACTTGCAAGATGGATTCTCGCTAAATATAAATAATTAATAGATAATAAACTTTAAAAAAAAAACTCAGAAAATGGTACAAAATACTAAATTTGGCAACAGCAAATACCTAAAAGCTGAAAAAACCTAAATTGGTAACACCAAAATAAGAAACAGCAACCCTAAAAAGTCCGTAGGCCAGTGCCAGATTTGGCGCGTAATTTTTTTTGGGGGGGGGGGTGTAACAAAGTTGTTCCCATAAAATATATTTTATTCATGAAAGAATTATTTTCAGTATAAATATGCAGAATGTAACAAAATTATAAAATTTTTAAATAACAATACAAAACAGTAATTCTAACTTTTTAATAATAGTAATTTTAATTTATCTTTGTTTACTTTGCTCTGAAATAATTGAATAAATGTAATTTTTAAAAATGTTCGTTTTTATCGATTTTTCCAAAAAGTTTCAAATTTAAAAATAAAAATTTTATGTTAAAGAAATTTTTTTATTTTTGTATGGTTTTTACTCTTAAATATTAATAAAAAATTTAATATACTAAGTGCAAAATTAGATTAAATTATTTTTAGGTTTATTAATAGTTGTGGAAATGCATTTTTGATGTTATAGTAATTTATTCATATTTGTTTCCATCCTCTTCGGGAATACTTCCGTATCTTGTTCTGCACCGATTCTACGCTAAATTCCCTGCCAAATATAATGCCAACAGGGCGATAGCAATCTTGTTATGGTGCATTAGCACCATAACAAGATTGCTGATTGATTGGACGATGACGTCAAGGAAAGAGGTGGGGTTAATGACGTATTGTTTAAACTTAGGAGGAGTTACTGAGGTAGTAAGAGAGTTTTTTATGAATTTTCAAGAGCTTCTTAACTATTTCACTTGCATGTAACCTATATGCTCTGTTGTTTATAAATTGAAATTTTACGTTCTTTTAAGAATGTATCCATTTCTTCAAAATTTTACAGTATTTCCCATAATTTTATTGGAAAGTGATGATCTGGTTCAGGAAATTTTGGAATATTATGGAATAATTCCTACAAAAACTACTGATGTGAAGTGCCCTATAAGTAATGCCCTGATGAAAGGAATCAGCTATAAAAAAAATAAAATTAGGATTTCGATTTGTATGCTCTAATTTTGCATTAATACTGTCTATCTTAAAAATTAAATTTTATTTGTTTCTTCTAAAAAGTTGCTCTCTTTTACAATTTAAATATTTGAATTAACCTCACTAATTTATTCATCTTTGAAAAAATCGTAACTCAGTAATCTTATAGGAATTAAATCACAAAAAATAAAAATAATGTAAATCCATTTTTAGATAATATATTAATATGTTAGTATTAATAAAAAAATAATATCACACTTAACGAATAGATTTATTAGATTAGCAATACTGTCAATTTAATAAAAAAAAAAATTTCAACCTAAAATTTGAAATACTTCTATTATTAAGTACTCAACATTTATTCAGATTTTTTTACTGTGATATTAATCTTTTCAACATTTCTTATTATTTTCTGACTCCAAAACACTCAAATTTATCTTATAAAACATTATTTCTTGTCATTGTAATAAGCCATTATGTAACATTTGAAGAATTAAATGTAAAATTTTTTATCTACACAAGCTTTTCTTATTCAACACAAATATATTTAACACATATATATATAACAGGAACTTACAAATATAAAAAAGTCGTAAGTAAAATAATTAAATATCAATGAATTTAATAAGAAAACATTAATTATTCCATTAATTGATATTGTTATTTGACTAAATAGTGATGCTCTTTTTATAGCACAGAATACAAGCTTTCGTTGGAATAATATAGCGAAACAATGCGAATGCATCCCGTCTCATGTTCTAATTCTGACCTGGGGACAAAAAATGGCCAATTTCATTTATTGCAATTTTTGTAATATAAAAGCACACCCACACACAAAATTAATTATTTAAAATCCTTTGATTCGCTAAATGCAGTGAATTAGGAATCAACGATGTGAGACTGCACTGCTTAGAATTATTGGGTGATGCGAATGAGTAAAATAAAAAGGTTTTTTTTCGTTTCTGAACTCACTCATGGTCATATAAGCTTCATATTATATCTCTGCCTCAAATGCCAATTGCTCCAAGTCGTTCGGAACAATAGAATATTTTTAACAAGATCATTATAATGAAATAATTTGTCAAGAAACATTAAAAAGGGAGATGAATAAATAATGTTCTTTACTAGAATATAACATTTCAAAATTTTGAGAAAGGCCAAGTTTCAGAAAAACTTAATTGTGTGAACTGAGTACATTTATTTTGGAATTAAAAAAGTGTTCTTTACAATATCGCAACATGTTCAGGTTTCCTTTTTAATACTTTTTCTTGATACTTCCATAATGATCTATCTCGAATAAACTAATGATAAAATACTTGTTGAACAAAGAATATCCCACTAATTTCTTTTCTCTTATTTTATAACAAACCCTTAAACGACATTATTTAATTTTGGACGTTTCTCCAATACCGTGAGAAAATTTTAAAGCCCCATAATGGGGGTAGAAGCTGACCGGTTGTTCGGTCACCCCTGATTAAATGTTCAGCTTTTTCACAGGCAATCCCCAGCTCGATAAGTGATTAAGCATCCATCAATGTCTGGTCATTCCACTTTTCACATGCTCCTCCAATTTCTCTCACGACGCAGAAATACCCCTCTTAATTTAAAATCTCCCCCTGGTTCGGGGAAGAGTGAAGCAGTGGAAGAATAATCATTATATTTAAGTTGATTAATTAAGTGATTTTCGATTATTGCAAATATTGTATATGAAATTATAAAAAAAAAAAACAAATATATTTATATATATATATATCTTGTATTTAATTCATTAATACTAGATTCCTGTAAATTTTTAAAGAAATGCTGGATTAACAATATATCAGTTTATTAACTTTCAAATTTAATTACTGGTTTTATCGAAAATATTTGTACATGTAGTTATACACTTTCAATATTTATAAGTAATTAAGAATTCAATGTTATTGTTAGAAATGTTGGGTTTAATAAAGGCAAGTTCGTTTGGATAAATTGATTTTAAAATATCACTAAAATTTAAATTTTTGAAAAAAATAAAATCACCAAAATATATCTAAAAGCAAAAGGATATTGAATAATAAAACTTTTCAAAATAATGTAAAAATTAATTAGCAAGTGTGCTAGAAATATTTTAACCTTGTGGATTACCGCAGGTTTGAATTACGCTTCCTGCGGTAATCAAAGTAAGTTTCTTTATCAATTAAATCTAAATAAATTTTTTTTACAAAAAAATGCATAGTTATTAGAGGCTTTATCAACAGGCGTAATAATAAAGTTGTCTTTAAGAATTTTAATAGCAGGTTTCAATGGGCTAAATTTAATACCAGGAAATGTTAAATTATTATCAAAATTAAATAATTTTATAATACAATTTAGTCTTCCAAATTGTAAAAAATTCAACCGATGTTTCATAATTTGAAATTTTCATTTTTTTATTTATCATCACAAAAATTCACATTTTTTTATTTATAAAACAAAATATAAAATATTAAGAATGCATTGTTTTTTAAATAAAAGGAGTTAATCTCTAATAAGAAAATGAGTACCTTGTCAAAAAATATTTCATTATATTAAAAGCTTTATAACTCTTTAGAAATTGTATGCATAAAAAATTAATGTTAATTCAAATTTTAATGAGGATGAAATAAAAATACGCATTCACAATTGTGAGGATGGAAATAAAATATTGTCCTCATTTTTCAAGGAATACAACAGTATTCAGCGTAAAAACTTTTTTAATTAAAATCTAGAAATTTGTATTTGTAATTTTTTTTTATAAAAATGCGTTTTTTAAGGATTTTAAGAATATTAAACATTTATGTTCATTCATTATGGAAAAGAAGGTATAATTTAATTAACAGTAAAATTGAAATATAGTAAAATAAGCACTAGTCAAATAATTTTTAAAATTATTTGACTAGTGCTATTTATAAAATCCGTCCCTATTTATAAAATCACATTTTATAAATACGGACGAGAAATGAAATCAAATTACATCGTGAAATTAATTTTTGAAATCAAAAAAGGTAATTAGATATTAAAATTAGAAAAATGTAATATGATCAGAAAAATCAGTCTTAGAATGTCAGTTTATTTCTAGATCAATAAAACAGTCCAAATACGCAGTATATTTGAAGATTCTTTGAACAGCTGGCAATTAATTATCAATGCGTTGTCAATGTACTTTCGAAAGGATGCACTTTGACCTTAATAATTGAATGGCAGTACCATATTTTTTACTCCAGATGGTCTCTGGTTCGATCCCCTACTCTGTTGAATACGAAAATGAATATTTTTGCAAGCACGTCTTTCTTATGTTCAATTAGGAATTTTTCTAGTTTTCTCCTAATTGAGGGAAGAAATAAATTTCCACACTTGATATCTTCATATTTTGCTATGCCACTGTCTAATTGACAGGATAATGTACAGGGGAATGTGTGAACTTTTTATTCTAAAAGAAAATACAATGAACTAAGTTTCATTCTATTAGAAATCTTCATGAACTTTTGTACAACATTGCACTCATTTATTATAATTATTATTTTTACATGTTTAAAGATTAATTTAGCTTAAAATGTACATAGGAGAATACTTCCAATCACAATGCAAAAATAAGCGAATATTTGACTGTACAGAAATTAAAAATTTCCGGCAAAATCATTTAAATAGTCTAAATAGCAAAATTTTCATTACATCAGAGATTACAAATGAAAATGATTAAAAGTTAAGAGATTGAAATATTTATGAGAAGTAGTTTCTATATTTGGAGCAACATAATTGCCTTAAAATAACTATAGAATATATATTCTTCTATATATAGAATCTATAAACTCTATTATTCTTCATTTTTCATGGGGAGGGGAACACCCTCCCCATAAATAATTAAATAATAATAATAATAATATTCACACAATTTTTTTAATTCTATTATTTAAATTATTTTTAATTCTATTTTATTATAATTTATTTCTTTATTTTCCAATAATGTAGAGAGAAGAATTCATACAAGAAGCAGTTAAAAATAATTAAAGATGATAAATTAAAATTATCATCTTTAATTAATATGTAAATAGTATTGAAATAAAAAAAAAAACTTTATTTTATTACTAAAATTGGTTTTAATATATTTTTCGAAAATTAATACAAAGAATTTTATGCCAGAATTTACTGTGAAAATATGTATGGGTTAATTAATTATAATAAAATCTGTATTTTATGATACATAAAAAAAAATCCATGTACAATGATAGTGTGATTATTCCTTTAATGCTAATGTATTCCCTCGTGGTATTTACCCCATTTTAGAAAACATAAAAATAGCTTGATATATATCATATATTTGTTATCCCACTGCAGTTTTGGTTTTTTTCTTGTTTACTTACATTATTAATATTTGAAGTAAAATAAGTTATTACTTTTGGTGATCAGAATATATTTTAGTATACATTGTATACAATATACACTATACTAAAAATTTTGAAAATTTAGATATTTATAATTTCCGTACAATTTCATGGGATTTCTATTTTTTGTTTTTCACTAATAATTTTATTTAGTATACATACATACATATTCTAAGTAATCTGAAAATAAAAACTAAAAATTTCTAATTAATTTATCAAAAATTTCTGAGAAGTTCCATTGTTAAACTTTTTATCACAACTTCTTGCATTATTGTTAAATTTTTTTAACATCTGACAGTTATAAATATTTGATTCTTAATCAATGTAAAATGTTTCTTATAAGATCACTGTTTAGATAATACTTTGAACGCAATTCAAATTTCATTAAAAATAAAATAATGTGTACCTCAAATAGAGGTACTAATTATTATTATTATTATTTTTTAAGGAAATTTGACTTGCATTTAAAGTATTATCTAAGTAGTGATCTAATAATATTAATTTTGCGACGTTTAATAAAGTACAATTCATAATAAATTTGTAAAAAATTTTATTATAATATCTGATTTTACTGAGAAAATAAAGTAGGTTTTATCTTAAATATTTAATATTTTTCAATTGTGTAGTACGTTAACATTGCGCTAATTTAGATTAAAGTTACTATCGTTCTGAAAAGATATTAAAATTAAAATTAACTGAATGTTTGAAACTTAAATGATAGTTTTTAATAATAAATCTAGCTTGATTAATTTCAATTATTTAACAGCAGCTATAAAGCTGGAATTTAATTTAAGATTCAGATATGTTTATTAATGTATCCATAATCTCCAGCAAAGAATTAAATCTTATTTAAACTGATTGGAAAAATGGAAAACAGTTCCACACAATAAAATAATATTCATAAAAGAGTATTAATTGCTGAAATAATTTAAATAATTTTTGATCCTCATATTTTAAAAGTAATTGCAAAAAATTAGTAATGGATAATGGTGGTAAGTTACATGAATCTTTAACCCATAAATATTTATAAAAAAAACCCACGTTTTTCTTTCCATCCCTATTTTACATTCAAGTTAAGATAAAAGACTGCAGTTAAGAATTTAGTTTGACCACAACTTTCATTTCTATTTACATTTAAGTTAAGATGAAACGCTGCTTTTAAGATTTAAACTTAACCACGCCTCTCTAAGGGCTTAGCTTTTAGGTTTACTATACATAGGTATCGGCAGTGATTGCGCCAATAGTATATCTTGGCGAAGCAGTTTGAGCCACAGAACAAGTTACGGAAGTGTTCCCCCTCTTCTAATAAGAAAACACAATTAAATCAATAAATTTAAAAAATTGGGGAAAAAACTTTCAAAACTCCAAAAAATTTTGCACAAAATTTTAAAGAACAAGCAATCTGCAATTACTCATTCTCTTCTAAACTATAAATATTTATTAATTAAATATTTACATGGAAATGACAAATAATCACTTGCTAAAGTTGTTTTAATTGAATTGTAGATATAAAAAATCTCTCATTTCCTTTTCTATATTCACTCATTAAAATAAATACAAATCTTTAAAAACAATTTTCCTAAATTAATAAAAATTATTTAAAATTTTCTTAATAAATTTTCAAATAAATGCAAAACATTAAATGTTATTTTTACTCTACTATTTGAAATTTTTAAAATAGTTGGATCAAAATTGACTTAATAAACTAATGAGTTGACAAAAATTTATTCTCACTTGATCATTTTTTAAATGAAATGATGCAAAATTTGAAATAGTGAATAAAGTTAAATAAATTTTTTAAGATAAGCTCTAAATCAATGAATTAAACCACTACAATTTTGAAATTGGATTTCAACTTAAATTATATGCAATATAATTTGATTTTTTTTCAGATTATCAAAACTATAGAAATATTATTTTAAATATAAAGTATTTATATTAAATTGTATTTATTTACAATGAAATGTATTTTTCCTTTTAAATTTATTATTCTAAATAAATGATTTTTTTTTTTTTTGGTACTTATGTATTATATTATCAACTTTTATCGCCATAAAAACGTTATCAGATTTTGCAAATTTTAATTATTTTTTTTAAAAAAAAATGTGGAGGAAAAACAGAACAGTTTATTGATATTTTCATTGTCACAAATAAAATAAAACTTTATTTGTAATTTATATGGTGCTAAATCGAATCATTAAATGACAATTTTTTTCACTGATATGGTCGATGACATAATACACAAGTACCATTTTTTTTACATAAAACTAGTTACTTTTATGGAAATCATAAGATTAATGCAAATTTATTAAGTTTATATATATATATATATATATATTATATATATATATATAGTGCATGTAATCAGAATTTGTTATGTTTACTTATTAGTTTTGTTTCTATTTATTTAGACTTCCTGAGTTTTTAAATGTAGAAACTTACAAATAATCAAAACCGTCTTAATAGAGTCAACAAATTTTAAGTACAATTGACTGATCGAAGAGGCATATTTCTAAGTAAACTTCGATTTAACATTGTTTATTACTTAAATACATTATGCATTTCTTTAGGTTGTAAAATATGGCATTGTTTATAAAATGCTTTCAACAAAATGTTTAATATAATTATAATTTTATAAATGTCACATTTATAAATTATGATTGTATCCTTGTTTTAGCCACTTCATAGGCAAGTGGGAAATTTGATGCCAAATTACAACTCTAAAATAGATTTTTTAAGAAGCAAATTTTAAACTAAATTACTTGTAGAGCAATTCTATCACAACTTCTAATGTTAACTGTGATTGTAGCTTTATCAACCCTTGCATGTTAAAATTTGGGATGTGAAAGAATTTACAAATACTTCTGATAAAAGTAACATTTTAGATCAGGTATTCATTTTTATATACATATTGGTACAAAAATCAATTTGTATTGAATTAGCTTTGGTCAGTTGTTGGTCCCTACTAGATAGTATTACTTAGGTTATTTTTAAAAAGTGTAACTTCCCTACTCCATATAACTAATTTATGTAGTGGGGAATAAAATGTTTTAAAAATCTTTGTTATTGATTTAACATTATTAATAGCATGTTTTTAAGCATTTGTGCCACTGCCCAGATTATTAAATACTAAATTATGGTAACAACCAATTTTATTTATTTAGCTTTATTGTTTGAATGTATTTTTAAAGTAATGCTCAAATAATTAAAACAAAATATTGTATGTCTTATTAACCAAACATAAATGAGTGATATTATTTTTTCATGCTTTGTTTGATAACATTTTATAGTATATACTCAAATAAATTATATAAAATTAACTTTCTAGAATTTCTATATGAAGCTTTTCATAACAGTTTAATAAAAGTATTAAAAATTACATGAAATCTCCTGATTTCAGTTGATAAAATGTTTGGTGTCATTATTTGCAATAGCCAAAATGGTGGACTGAAAGAGAATTTTACCAAATACTTAATGTAACATTCTATGAATAACTCAAAAATATAAAATTGTTGGTAACTTTTTTCAACTTATTTTTCCCATAACTGTTCTCTTAACTATGCTACAATAACTTTTCTTTGAAGTCATATAATCTTACAAAACACTTAAATCCATTATATTAGATTTTTTTATCAGGGAAGCAATTTAATGTTCTTTCTACATTAATTATAGAAAAAAAAACTATTTATTTTACAAATAAATTTTAATCCTGATAATTAAGTTTTAAATTTATGGAAAATGTATACATTTACCTCAAATCTATTTGTTTTCAAAATACTCAATATTACATTCTTCACTTCAATGATTAGTAAATTAAATTTTAAGTTCTAACTTGAGAAGACAGTGGTTTAAAATGTAAATTCAATGCAATAAGTTGTTTTGTATATTGTGATGAAACACATTATAATAATAGAGCATACTATATTTAACACTAAGGTGCTCTTAATCATATTAATTACTTACAGAATATTAAGTACAGATTTCAACATAAAAAAATGAAAAACTATTTTGAAGATACTACTTCAAATTTTAAAACAAAGAAACATGCATAAGTTATTTCTAAAAATTATTATTCCATTTACAGAATACTATAAAACTAATGATCAGTTACTAAGTTATCAACTTAAATTATAAAATAAATAACCAAAAATATCAATATTACAGTTGACATTCAATGAAATGTACATTTTATGATACAAGTAAGTTTAAAATAAAAACTTTAAAATTACAATCTATATAATATTTTGATTACCTTAGCTAAGAATAAAAGTAGTTAACAGTTCATATAAAATGTTAAAACTGCCTTTTTGAAAATTTTGAAGGCATAACATTTAAAGGTAATTTAAGCTCAGCAAACTTAACAGCATTTCCTTCTATTTTTCGAGTAGTAAGGTAACACCCTAAACTTTGTGCAATCAAACATAACTGTCGCATTGAAACTCTCTTCATATCAGAAATTATTTGATTTACATCAACACAGTAATCATCAATGAACAAGCCTAAAACAAGAATACAGGCAGTCAACTTGTCTCGCATTTGAGATGGAAAAGTTCTGGTGTGTCTTCCGGATTGTGATTTAGATATGTTAGTGAAATTGTGGATCATTTTCTGCTTAAATGGCTCTGGTATATGTGGTGCTGGGTCCTTTTTATTTATATCTGCATAAGTAAGCTTATGAAACATAGTTAAATAATTATAATACATTAAATATTTAAGCTTTGTTAAATCATCAACTGTTTTTTCCATGCGCTCTTGAACAAATTTACAAAAATTATCTTTTACTACAATTTTAGAATCAGAGTGAAGATTTTTGCACAAAGTTTCTGAATTTTCTTGCAAAGCAATGTCTTCCTCAGGTGATATTATATCATTTACATTAAATACTTCACTTACATCAGAAGCATCTCTATTTATAGGGGGTAAATATGCTATCGTACCAGATGTTTCAGTAGGAAATACTGAAAGTGTAGGAATAGAAGTAGATATATCAGTATCAATATTATCCAAAGAATCAGAATTAACACTATATTTCAATTTTTCATTCAGTGTTCTTTGTTGTGCTTTACCCCCAAAAGCAGCAGTTAAGATATTTCTTTTCGTCCAATAATCATCTGAAGAAACTATATTATTAGTTTTTTCAGGAATGATCGGTTGTATGTTAGGTTTCATTTGGAAAAGTGATGCATCGTATAGTTTCATTTTTCCATTTATTTTATTTCTTACTCCAACAAAGTATCGATGAAATTTGTTATCTTCGTCTGTCATTCCACTATGAATTATACTATTACTGTTAGCAGTTAGCAATCTTTTGGCCTCTTTATTACCAATCTGTGGTTCCTCTTTGTATTTATAACAAGTAAAGCTAATTTTGGAGTCATTATTCAATCGACCAGGTGCAAAATCAGCTAGAAAAACTGGTGCCCTCTTGTCTAATTTTGATGACAGTTTAATTCTGGCTGTTTCAGAGTTTCTGGATCCTTCATTTAAATTCATCTTTACATTAAATAGATAATTATATCATCTGATTAAATTGAGCTTAAGAAATAAAAAGAATATTCACTTATCAAATGCAATAGAAATAAAAATTAAAGGCACGTGGGTAAATTATTGTTATTGAACTTCAACTAAGTAAACGATCTTGAGTGCTTTGCGCTGGCTGACTCAACCAGCCAACCACATGGTATTTTTGGGTCGCGTACTTGTTGTGGTCGACACCAGAGATGGAGAAAAGTACCGTTAATCACAGTGCTTTGTATATTAAGATGACTAATGCATTTCTCGTTTTTTTAACATATCCTGCCAATAATTAACATTGGGGTATTAGATTCTCCGACATCTTCATCGGAACGGGTTGAAAATGTTATTCTCGTATTTCATTTCAATTCAAAAAATAAAGTTGTGAAAATTAATGATAGTATGTACTGCACATTTATTTTTTTTTTCCTTTTTTTTTTCAATATATATATCGCATTATTTTGTATGATTGAAAAAAAGTCCACTTTTCTTTTTTAAAAATGGTGGTATAACCTTTTTGTTTTAAATCTTCTGTCATTGTTCCAATAGTATGTAAAATACATTCCACATTTAGAATTTTTAGCTCTTTTAGTTACAATCAATTCTTAAGCCCCTATTACATTAGAGTTGCCGATATTTCAGTTTGGCAACTCCCATAGACTTTACATTACGTGACGTCACAGCTCGATTTTGGGCAACTCGGACACGTCGTCCAATGATATTTCAGATTTTTTTTACAGCTGCGCATTTAAATTTGATCATTGCCAAATGAAAGTTATTAGCGTTATGAATTGCCGAAAATGAGCAATTTTTTTGTGCATGCAGCAGCAACTCGAGCAATTCGTATCGCCAATAGATGATTAACGGAACTGGTGTTGTCTTTTACTTTCGCTAAGCGGAAATAATAAGATGCCAAGAAGTAACATGTTTTCATTATTGTTAATGAGTGCATGTGATAAATATATATACTTGAAAATGGAAATATCTGTGTTGAATGGACAAAAGAAATGGAAATTGATTTTATTGAAATGATAAGAGTACCCTAGTAGCAATTCAACGGTGGGCGGTCATTGGGCAAACGCCTCAGGATGATGAATACTCACCGGGCCCTGCGCGGCAATAGTGCATGGAACAGTGCACTATTTGTCACCTCTATCGGGGAGCAGCTGCGGTATCACTCCCCAGTGAATTGAAGTGACCGGTGCGATGAGTTTATGGCAAATGGGCCGATGAGTTACGTTGGGTTCGATGAAAAGGCAGTGATTGTTGCGATGATACTATGCCATGCATTTTTATATTCTACTCGGATAGCAAAGCTGTTGTTTTGCTTTTATATATCAAAAATACACTATCGTTTAATAAACTTTTTAACGATAATGTATTTTTGCTTTATAAGCTTGACACACAAAACCAAGGAAAACAAATTTTATTTATACATTTTTTCATATAGAAAAATATTTGTGTTGGAAGACATACTTTAAAAAAAATTGGATAGTATATTTATAAATGAAATTTAAATGTATTTTGCAGATCTAATATTTTTTCAATAACTTACTGAATGTCACAAAGTTGGCAGATTCAACATGTAACTTCAGTTTTAGAACTTTTTTTTTTTTTAATGATATTCAATAAATTTTACTAGAGATCATATTCATCAAGTTTTTTTTCTTTCCCCTAAAGTAATTTCCTATTTCAGAAAAATAAAATTTAATTCAGCAGATAAAGATTTTCCAATTTTTTTTTTTAAATTTCCAATTGAAATTTAATTGTATAAGTCTGGAAACATTTATTATTTATATTGCTTTTATAAGATTTATATTTTACTAAGTCCTCGTGAAATTCATTTAGAAATTTAGTTTTGAAAATGGAGATTAAAATCATAAGTTATTCATTTAATTCTTCCAATATATTTTATACACAGAAAAATATTATCATAGAACATTTTTAAACTACAGGCTTTGATAGATTTAAAATACATTGATTATGTTTTAATTTAGAACAGAGACTACTTTATATCTATGGTATTAGTTGAATTCATTTTTGATATTCTTTAATTTTATATAAATAGCAGAAAAGTTCACTTAAACATGAATATTCTTGAAATTTTCAAATGCAATATTTACAGAGTTAAGGGTGATAAAAAAAGGAGATACAAATTTTTTAGTAATAAGTATAAATTTTTTATTGTAATAAGATTAGAAATTCAGTTATATTCTCAGATATATATATATATATATATTCCTATTTGTGTGCGTTTTTGCACTTTTTATTTTAATATTTATTACACTCTCAACTTCAATATTTACAAACTTAATCACAAAAGATAAAGGTTTATTATTTTTATTTTTTATATATCAGACATATTATTACACACACATTAGGTTATATTTATTTATACATTAGACTGGGCTTTTTTTTTTTTTTTTTTTTTTAAGGCTCTTCTTAAACATTTCCCACCTCTGTCAGGTAGGTACACACAGCCATTTTTTAAAGTATTGCTGTACATCAACATCTGTAACATGGTTATCATGATGGCGAGTAGAAGCTAAAAACAAATAATGTAATATTAAGAAACAAAGTATGGTCAACATTTCAAACATTTTTATAATTGATATTATTAATATTAAATTTTCTGTAAAAAACAATTTTAAACTTTACATGGAATGTAATGAAAAATAAATATAAAGTTAAAATATTATTAAAATTAAAGTTTAAACTAAGAAAGATAAGATGTAAAGTTAATCCATATACTCCAATCATTCTTTTGATCTAATGATAAACTTAGCATTTTAAAAATTACATAAGCAAAGCATAAACAAAAAATAGTAAATATTCATTTTCCCTAACTGTAAGTAACAAACACGACATAAACTGAAAAAAAAATGTAATTAAAGATTAAAACTGGAAGTTATAAAATATTGTATTCTTATCATTAGTACAATGGTTATGATTCTGAAATATTTAGATTAAATTCAATTATTATAAATAAACTGTTACATTTGAATTTAATGATGTTTTCATATTGCACTATATTACTTTTAAAATTTCTATAAGCAGTAAAACTTAAATAGTTTAAATATAAAATACTAACCTGTTATCAAATTTATAACATTCTGGAGGGTGGAAACATCACTTGAGCTTGTACCACCTTTATTAGTCAAAAGTCAGCTGAAAATAGTAACAAAATATTAGAAATATAAACTTCAACATAAGTTTTAGTTCCTCAACCCAACTAACCATGTTACTGCTTTTTTACCTATCAATTAAATATTTTTATTTAGAAACTTTGTTTTTTTATATACCATTCAGATTGCTTGAATTACATTGAAATTTACATTATGTCAGAGGAAAAATTCCAAGAAAGATGAAACCCAAACCAGGTCTCTGGAATTATTTCTTTTTAAATAATTTTTACAGTAAAAATTTTAAACATAATTTTTGTTGCAAAAAATATATAAACACATATCATATATCTTTAAATTTCAAACATACAATTTGCATATTGTATACATTTACACTAAAGCGGTTTGATTATTTTTTCTTGTATTAATATGTGTAATATAAATATTTATATATTATACAAACAATCTCTCTATCATAACTTAATATATTGTTTTATTTATGCCACAATATTTATCATTGACTAACAAGGAGAACAATGAAACTCATTTTCTTTTTGGATAATTATTACATATATCACTAATTTTTTTGTCATATATTAAACATTATGCACCAGATTTTTAAAATTCTCTTCAAACAAGTTCAATCTTCAAGTTCAAAAAAATCAACTAAATAAACATTAAAAGACTCCAAACCTTCAATAGTTTGTAAAGGAAAAATTCATACACAGTAAGCAACCCACCTTTATTTGACTTGGACTTAATATCTTGGTTATACATTTAATACAAACTGTACAATTTCTTATGCTGGAAATTAAACAATCTAATTACAAATAGGACTTTAAAATTCTTATTAATTTTATCATGTAATAAATCATGAAAATTATTTTATCAAAATTAGTTATTACATGAACATGATTAAATATGGGAAATATAGTTTAACATATGAAATATGGGAAACACAAAAAATTTTCTTTATATGGCAAAAGTATACCTTTACACATTATGTTAGTGAAAGACCATAATTTATATTCGGAAAATTTGGATACCAAAAATATTTGAATATTAGTAGACTCACATGAAATTCTTTTGAGACTTTAAAAGACCTACCAAGTAACATAAATGATTTATTTTCACTTAAGATTATATCATGAGTCTTAATGTCACATCATGACAATTGTTTGAACCTTTAAGTGTGAAATAGGTTCCTTCTAATTTTAAATAGTGCTACCCAGCTATACTAAGTCTTAACATTAATGATGATTGCCTAAGAGATTGATTCTATAATTTCAAAATTTTCTGAAATATCTGTTAATTGTACAGCATTTAATTCTTTGTATCTTAAATACACTTGCCAAAGGGGTAAATTGAAGATCTAATAAGTTTTTTCAGCTTTCCTAAATAATTTTCAAACTGGAAAACACTAAAATTATCTAGGTGGCCATACCTTTTTACATTTTCAATAAGATGTGATAGTGCATGGATACTGTATGTGATAAATTCTTTGCCATACAAAATTGTACACTTCTCAACAGACTCTAAGCAAAGAGCCACCATATTCAAAATATTTTGCCAGAGATTTTTCAATGACTAGTATTCATATTGAAAAATGTAACAAGAGGAAACAGTTGTAATATTTCTCAGATAACATATTTTTCAATAGAACTGGTTCTGTATAGAGAAAAAATTATCGCCATTCAGTAGCTTTCCAAAGATCAATGTGTTTTAAATGGCTGTTTTTTTTCACCATCTTTTCTCAAAGAAGCATTAATTTTTGGATAAGTCATCTTTCGATACCAATTACCTTTTCGTCACCTACCATGTATCATAACCATAGTAACCAGTCAACAATTTAGTACAAGTAACAAAAGCTCTTGATGGATATCACAAATTACTGCATTAACAAAAATTGAAAAGTTTTTACCCAATATTGCAAGACCAGCATAACAATTTTTGAATCTTTAACTAATTCTTCCAGAAATTCATTGATATCAGGTTTCTTTTCAACAAATAAATACCAATGAGAAAAGGTGTATCTATTATCTTTCTAATGCTACCTAAAATTGGCCAAAATTTATATGAACTGTTATACAAAGGAAATCTATCAATATGTAAATTTATGCTTATAGTAGACTGTTTTAGTTTTCAATCCATACTAGAGTTTTTGCTTAATAGTGTTTTTTAAAGAGAAATGGATATATTCACTTTCTTGAATTTTAGATACAGAAACATAAGTAGGTGTACTGAGTAATGTTCTAGCTGGAAATTTTGTATGATAAGGTTTAAGTACATTTAATATGCCATTTATAGCAACCCAAATAAAATTATGTTTCAAAAAACATTGTTTTAATTTCTCTTTAGGTACTGAATTGCTTAAGATATTTGACTCATTATATAAAGAGTTAAGTATTTTGAAATCTTTAACTGTGGCACTACATTGTTGATCTGGGTCCATGTAATTTTCATTATTGGTTTTTAATTACTATATATTATGCATATTTATAAACTAAAAACAATAAACAGACTAAAGTACACAATAAAATTAATATTATTTCAAACATATTGCTTGTAATTCTTATTCGGACTTTCATTTTACCAGTACAAAATAAATATAAGTCTACAAAGTGACAGAATTAAATAAATAGGCATTTTAAAGATATGTACTTGTTATTTATTTAAAAGAATTGATAGTACTTACCAAAATATTCTGTTATAAATGCTTGCTAAAAATGATATAATAAAAAATAGCTAATTCCAGAACGAAATATAACTAGTAGTACAAGTAGTAGAAAAAAAATTGGTAAACACAATGAATTTCAAATATGGCGGCCGCGCATGCGTAGAATTTTTACTTATTCTACTCGTGATTCGTTTCAATCTCTTTGGTAAATACCACTTAATGACCACTGCATCAACAGCGAATGACGATGTCGAGCACAATGTACGGTAGAAAAAACGGTGACCGTTTCATGTATAAGATACCGGGCTCGGGCCGATGAGAAAATTTGGTGAAAAGTGAGTTGCCAATGGAACCGGTGAATGGCCAGTGTAATACCAATAAGCCTCTGCGACTAGGGTAAAGCCTCATATATGGGATATTTCAGATTCCCAATATAAATTAACTAAATTAAAACAAAGGACGTATAATGAAATAGCGTCCGAATTAAAGTTAAAATATCATCGTTATAAAGATGTGTTTACAGGTGATAAGAATTTTAACCTGTGTTGTTTGAGTGATCTCTTTATTTTATCAAAACTATAAATAAATATTATGTTTTCAAAATACCAGTTTTGTTTTAGGTCTTGATAATATTATTTATTTTAGGCAATTAACACAAAAGTCTTAAGAAATTTTTTAACAAGATATTTTTCCTTTTCACGTCGACAAACATTAGCTTTTATCACTCTAAACGTGAAGTTTCAAACGCTAAAATTGAGTGAAACAATAGCAAGATGGCTTAATGTAAACAAATTTTGGCTACAAATTAAATTCCCAAATAAGAATTCATCATGAAATCTGGACACCTACAGAGTAAAATATGGCAACCTAAAAAATGTTAGCCGGAAAAGCGATCTGTCAATAAATCTAGTAAAACAGCTATTTACTTATAGCAAACCTAATAGAAATCTCGAACATTCATTGGACGATGAGCTCCATTTGCCGAAAATCGAGCTGTGACACACGTAATGTTAAGTCTATGGGAGTTGCTAAAAATGAAATATCGGCAACTCTAATGTAATAGGGGCTTTATAGATGTTAAAATTTGTACAGATTGTAAATGAAGTCTCCATTCGACCTCCTTGTATAAATATGAGAAAATACTGTTTTCCCTTCGAATTAAGTATAAAAATAATTATAGAGATGCTTTTAACATTTATTCCATTTTTAAAAGAATAATAAATTATTCTATAATGAAATATATACTACCCAGTAAAATATGCATTATGGAATACAATTCCTTTCTCCATATATTCATGTTATCTATAAACAGCCATAGTATAAACTTCCACAGTTAGAAAACATTGCTATTCAGAAAGGTTTTTTGGTTATTGTTGTTAGTCAAATATTTTTTTTACGAAGAGAGAGTTCTCAGAAAGTTCAAGTATTATGTAAGCAATTTAAAGAAAAAGTGATTAATAATTTGCATGATTTTTGTTAATGGAGTAAGTCCAGGATGTTGTTGAAGCAGTTCCATACATTAAGTGATGGATGTTGCTATTAGTATTATGCGATATATTTGGAATTTTTTTTCTTTATTTTTTTTTTTTAATTTTGGAGTGTTAAATAGACATAAGATTTATGTTAAATGATTGATCACTTTGGTGAATCTATTATCCTGAAACAAATAAAATTTCACTATGCTTTCCTTTCAAGAATATTTTATGAATTGCAATTATAGTTTGAGAAATATTCATTATATTAGAAATATACCTTTACAGTATTTATATTATATTTGCTTATTTATCAGCTAATGTACAAAAATATTCTTTTTTGTACATTACCAGATTTTTTGTATATTTTTATAGCTTCTTTATATGAAGTATTCCATTAACTTTTTTATTGTGTTTTCTTAATTTGTTTTATTTTAACCTTACCGAGTAAATTCTTAGAGTCAGTGAAATACTCAAGAAAACTTCCTCTTTCAAATCAGTCAACACATTTTATCAACTAAATAAAAATTTCAGAACTAGAAGTCAAAGTAACTTGAAAGCTTATCCAACATAACTGTTCATTTGAATTTTTGCAGAAACTGACGATACCCTTTGTAATTTTAGCCAAAGAAATTCGTTTGTCTGACATGCCATTGTTCTATATCAGAATTTTTTTATCGCGTGAAAAATATAAATTTTATCAGTTTTCAATATTTAGCACTCTTATATTTACCTTAACCGTTTGAGTGCGGCGAAGCGCTATCGCGCTTCGCTTGTTATGTTTTGTTTATAAATAAACTCTTCCACACTCAAATGGTTAAATATATAATATTTACAGTTTATTTATAGCTATCAATTTATAATTGTTCTAACTTAAATATTTTATTATTATCATGGAAGTATAAAAAAAATTGCTTTTTGTAGTAGCCACAAACACACAGAAAACTTGACATTATTGAAACTGCCTTTTCAGGTGCCTCATCATTTTTCGGTGGTGATAAATATTCATAAAACTAATGAATATGTACTAAAAACATAAAGTGTAGTAAAAACAAGTTAGACTCCCGTTTTAATTAAGAAGATTTTAAATAGTTGCTTACGACATCACCCATCTTAAGCATCGAATATTTATCCATAACCTTGTTTATCCTAAAAACAATCATCAAATGTAACTTGTTTCCTTTCATGCAGCTATTATTATTGCATCTTTACTTAACATAGTTATTTTAAAATATTAATGCAGGGCTACCCGATGTCTGTTTTCAGCGCATTAAAATAATTTTATTATAAATAAAAGCATCAGATACGGCAAATATATTTATTGATAACTAGCATAAAACAAGAATACAGAATTACAACAAGCAGAAGCATATCTCAAAACATTTTTAGATAAAATTACAGTATTCCAAACATCAACAAAGATGTCATCTCCAGGAAATACCTGATTGAATGGATGCACACAAACTGATCTTCGTAAAATTCTTTTCCTCTTTTTGAGGATTGGAATAGGTATACAAAAACATTAGTCATAATCGCTAAGTTTAATCTCTATCTTTCTTATGGGACATGCTCATTTGATGAGTTGAGATTGGATAACCTCTTCTGACTCTGGAAATAAAGGTGTGAGATTTGGTTCATTCACTTCAAATTTATAGCGCTGTAAAATTTGCCTGTTATTGCCACGAATTTCAAGTGGGGGGAAACAGTTTGAGTTGAACGTATTAACGTATACTTGACCGTTTCTAATAGTTATGAATTGACTACTGTTAAAAGGGTAAGAGATTACTATGGATATAATATGAAAAAATACTTTAGTTGCAATTATCCTGAAGAATTCTGTTAGATGCGGTAAAATTTCAAAAGAAGCAAACTGTCTATTATCAGAATTGAGTTGTGGCTGAACAATCTCTTACCTTGCAATTTTTAGAATACTATAAATGGCAACATGACTTAATTCTATATTCTCTTCTATAATTATAACAAATAATTCTGTTGGCAATTCTAACATGGCGATCAGATTAAGTGACAAAATCTGAGCCTTTGGGTCATGAATAATGATCTTCATTGGAATCCGAATTATTAGCTACAGGGTGTCGAGGAGTTACATTTCCGTTCCTTTGCGCATCTTGAGCAACGAATGGCAATTTTTCCGATTTCTAAATGATAAAGTTTTGGGGATGGTCTCAACTTCTCTAATCAGTTATTCTAATTTTGGGGACTCTTGTGTGCCCATCTGCTCCAGAAAAGACTTCAGTGACGATTCCTAAAGGCCAGTTAATACACTTGTCGTCGATTTCTAGGAGAACATCATCCTCAACTCCTAAAGATTATTCTTGGCCTTTAACTTTATAAATAATTATGACTAAATACTCATTCCGAAATCTCTTTAAATCTTGCCTTAATTTTTGTAGAAAACGCAATCCTTTGTTTAGACTTTTGTTATCGATTTCTAGTTTGTTGTTTTTGCTAAATTAGTTGCTTTACTGAAAGGAATACTTTGTAAGAAATAAGCTGGAGTTAATGACTTCAGACCTTCCTAATTGTCTTCCATATATGTGAATGATCTAGAATTTATAGTAGCGTGGCAATCACATAGAATGGTTTTCAATATTTCATACTCAAAAATTCTTCTGTTCCAAATTCACTCTTCCATCACTTTCAACATTCCAATGCTAAGCGCCCACTATCCTCCCAGCCAAGCGAATATGTTGAACGGTTAAAATTCCATTTGATTTTCTTGATAATGGAAAACGACACCTCTTCTCTCAATTTAAGTTTCTTAGAGCATTATTTGAACCAACGAAGTTTTGCCGTTATCAGTGTATATTATATTTACCCTTCCTCTTCAAGCAAGGAATCTTCTAAAAGTCATAATAAAAGTCTCTATAGCTAAAGAATCTGGTGTCGATGAATATTCTCATTCATTCCAGGTAACAATATAGAGTATTTGAAATTTTTCTTTTCATCTCAAAGGAGAAGCCTATTTTAAGTCGAATAATATAATTTTCATCTCTGAATATTTGCATGTTCTTCAAATTTTAATTCTTTTTCTGGTAAAATGTTCATACTAAATTAATTATAACAATAAATTTTCAACTAATTTAATTTTTTCATAAGTCAGTTCAATTTTCTTAGTTTTTTCTTTACATTAGAAATTTTTGGTAGTTGCCACTCTTGATTTTCTTGATAGTGGAAAATGATATGATATTCTTTCAACCTAAGGTTTTTAGAGTATTAGAGAACAACAGAACCAACGAAGTTCGTCCTGTTGTCAGGGTAGATTATATTTACTCTACTTCTTTGCTAACAAAGATTCTTAAAGCCATAATAAAAGCCTCTGTAAAAAGGGAATTGACTAATTATATATGGGCAGCCCTATAAATGGCACTGGTAAAAAGCACAACTGATGTCATATTTTCAGAGCGCAAATACTGAAGATCTGCGAAAAAAGGTTTGCGAGATCAAACTTAGAAATTTCGAAAACTGCACCCGTCTTTATTCTATCCCTAGGAAGAGGTTCTAAAAACAGTTCTGTAGGTTTAGCTTTGAATCTTTTACATAGAATGCAACTAGAGCAAACTTGTTTCTTTAACTTATTAAAATATTCCAGTAATCTTTTAAATTTATAATCTAAATTCGAATCAGAACATTGTAAGTTGGAGTCCGGTCGCTGAGGTCAATTTGTTAAAAGTCTCAAAGATTACTATTTATTTAATATGAAAAAACATTTTATTCGCAGATATTTGCAGGAATGAGTGTGAAAAATCAATAATCGTTTCACATTTCAGTGTTTATCATTTTCCTTCAAATATATCACGTTTTTTTAAATGTAAGGAAAGTCTGATATTTTAATTAGGTATTTAATAATTTTTAATAGCTTTTATTTTTGTTGTTATTTTTTTACGTTTTTTGAGTTGAATTTTGAACACACACATGTGGTTTTTGTCTCCAAAATTACTTCTATTAATTTGGGGGGAAAAAAATTAAAGCATTTATTTTATTGTACGTTAGTTTCAAACTTAATTTTATAATACTTTTCAATGTAATTAAATATTTTTTACATTTAAAAATATAACTTCAATTTTTTCCTTTTGAAAAATTAAAAATTAGGCAGTTAAATAATTACATAAATTGCTATTCTGAGAATGAATCAATGAAAATTGTCCCCATAAATAATCAAGTTTATGATATCTTGTAAAAATATTTACTACTAAGAAAAAAATAAAATGTAATATTGTTCATTTAAAATCTTTTTTTTTTTCCTTATACGAAATATTTATATTTTAATTATTCTAAGCGAAATAAGATTGTATGTTATATGAATTATTATTATTTTTGTTAAAAATCATGCTAATTTTTTTTATCATGGTTTTATGTAAATATGATATTTTTTTAAATTCATCTATTGTTTTTTGACAATATTTTGCATTAAAATGTAATTATAGAGTTCAGAGTTTTGAAAGAAAAAATCCTTTCTATTTTTTAATTATTAATAAGTGTTAAATAAATATGTTCATTCTATAAGTAACTTACATTGAATAGTTAAATGAAATTTCATATAATGAATTTTCACTAAACAAAAAAATACTTGATGTAGAATAAACACATTTATTTGTACCGTATTAAATATAAATGTATTTTATTTTGGTTTTCATGTAGAATGTTTAAATAAATGTTGTTTAGTTAAATTTAGAATAATTAAATAAATAAATATTAAATTAAATCCGCTTATGAACTTCAATCGTTATTTTTATTATTATGTACATTTTTTTTTTATAATGATTCCATATAAGTATGTGTATTTTTTTTTTGTCATGGTTTATTTTCACCATATTTTTCTACAAATATGCAGAATTTAAATTTTTGAGAAAAAAATTTTCTTTTTATATTTTTATCATACAATTAATTATTATTCATTTAATGAGAATGTTTATTTAATCCTAATAAAGGTTTTTTTCGTTTTACTTTAGAATCTCGGAATGAAAAAATAAAATGTTTAAATTAAGTTAGTTTTTTATAATTTATTTGTGCAGTCATGTGTATTTTTTTATGGCTTAATGTTTGTAAAATACATGTGATTTTGTTCCTTCATTTTGTTATACATATTTAATTACTCAATATTTTGCATGAAAACATCATGAAATTTAGATTTTTGGTAATACTGTTTTTATATTTAGTGAATTCTCATTCAACTATAAAATTTATCTAATTTGGAATGATCATATTTACTTCAACATCATTAAAACAGTTTTAATTGCAATGTTACTTTATTTATTCATACATTGTTTAAGATTCTTTAAATTAAAACAAGATAAGGGAACTAACGCAATTTTTATTTCACAAAAACCTGGTTTATCTACTTCATAAAAATATAAACAAATAAACGTCTTTCATAAGAAAAGTTACAATTTAATATCAACAATTACTATAATTGTTTCGTTAATGTTTCATAATAAAAAAAAAATAAAAATTTTAAAAAACTAATTTTTTTAAAAAAAAATTTAATTGCAAACTTTGAAAAATCTCTTTTTTATTGATTAATCCTTCCACATTACAATTCTTCACACTATATTTACCATTATAATTATAAAATTTTATTTATATAATTGAAAAATTTTACAAAATTCAAACAAAAATGTAAGCTTATTAGGTTTAAAAAAGGAAATTCTTATCTTATCTTTTTTAATTTTATATTTTTGAACATTAGAAATCTTTGAAAATTATTGTTCAGTAATTTGAAAATTTACTTTAAATAATTACAAGTATATAAATTCCGGAAACAAATAACAAAATATGAATTTTTATATTGAATAAAATATTAAAATTTATAAATTCGAAATTTTTCACTGGAAAACTGTTTGTGGAGAAAATAACTTATATTTCTTTGCCTCATACAAATGTTTAAAATTCATTATAAGAAAATACATAAAATCACAATCAATGAAATGTAGCATAAATAAAATAGAATTTTTTATAGTTCTTTTTATTAACATTTAAGTGAATGATTGTATTTAAATGATAGCGATTTAAACTCACATTAATTACAAATAAATTTTATGGAATTATAAAAATTAAAGATTGAATACTTATTTTTAATTAATTATTAATAAAACTTATTAAAACATTGTAGCTATTAAGTAATTTGTATAGATAACAGCCCATTACAAAATGTGATTGGTAAAATATTAAAAAAAAATTGTAATGAGTATTAATCAAGTACAAAAAAAAGCAGTTACTTACGATACCTATTTTGGAGTAATGTCAAGTCCAGCTTTCTTATGCCAACTGTCATGTTGCCCGCGTCACTTTAAAATTTCAATTGGTTGTATTCATCGCTTTTCATCTGTCAACTGGAACGTGGGTTCCGGTGGGAAACCTTGTAAGCAAATGTCCTGTATTCTTCCTTCAAGGAATCATTCTGTATTAACATTATGAAAAGGAGGATAAATGTCATCAGTAAATATCACTCTACAATCGTTTGAATCATGAAGAAGATTATTACGTTTGTAAAGAAGTATGATGCAAAATCGTAGCAAAATAATTAATTTTATGTAATAGAATTAATATTCACATGGTGCCTGTACTCATTATTATTAAAAAAATACTTTTACAAAAATAGCATTGAAATAATTTTTCTTTAACTAATTCTAATTAAGAATTACTTACTAAGATGAATACTGTTAAATACATTGCTGAAGGTTTCGAAAGTGATGCGGAGAAACTTTTAATAGAGTTTGTAAATTGTGGATCATTGGAATTTCAACCTTTTTGTGATTTGTGGAAAAAACACAATTTTGCTTGTATCTTCATGGGACGCTCTAATGAAAAAGAATTTCGGGAATTCGTTTATGAAATTTATGAATTGACACTAAACTATTTAAATAACTCAGTATTGGAAATCCGAGTTGGAGCTATATATCTTTTGTACGCATTATTTCGTAACCAAAACATATTATCCCCAATTAAAATTAGAATCATTCCTGATGAGTATATGATTTTATTAAATATGCTTGATATTGCCGAGAAAAAAAAAATTGGTACTTTACACTATGTAATAGACTACTTGCTTGATAATTGTACAGATTGTGTTGCTTTCACTTCTATGTTTGGTCCATGTAGTAAAAAGTCAAGAAAAAATTATTATAGACCTAGTATACATAAAGTACAAAGCGATATTTTTTTGGAAAGATTTGATGAAGATTTGATTACTATCCAAAGAAGCAATATGTTGGATAAACTCAAAGATGGGCATTTTCAGTATCAGAAGAGGAAAGATAAACTTGGATCTCAAAGTGACAGTCCACTTCATAATGAGATTAAACAGATTGAGGATTTTAAAAACCAACTAAATTGCTATTTAAATGTTAATAAATCTGAGGGGGAGCCTAGTTCTTCTGCTAAAATTGGAAGCAAAAGAGCTAAATTAAGAAAGAACCAGTTTGAGCGAAAAATTATTGGAAGGCATGGCATTTGCTTTGAAAATTCTGATAAAGAAACTAATGGTAATGAATTACCTACAACATCAAAGAAAATAAATGAACATCATAAGGTATGTAAACTAGATACAGAAAAAAAATTAGGTCGCCCCAGGAAGACGAGAATTTCTCCAGTGAAGAAATTAAAGAGTTATGAGAAACCAGTTAAGTTTAAATTTGTCCCTTCCGTTATTAAACCTCAAAGGAGAGGCCCTCTTGGAAGAAAAAACGTAAGTTACTTGAACCCATACAATCAAGAAATCAAAATTCTTATGGATAAAGAAGTATCTGACAATGAAGAATCCTTGGATGAAATTAATCATGACAATGGAAATGATAATGAAGATGGAATTAGTGACAATAATTATGTCAGTGATGATGACTATGACCTTCATTTTTAATCTTATTATGTATGCTGATTACATATAATTTTTTAAAATAAGTCTCTTTTTAAATTTTTAAGATTTTGAGCTCCTTATGACATTTTTTTTAAGAAGGAAATCAATGTTTTTAATAGATATTGGCACAAAATTTCATTTAGTAACATTTTTGAAATAGGTATTGGTGAAATTCATTTTATTCCGATGATATTTAATAATATGAAATTTATTCTTTCTTTTAATACATGGCTATTATAGGAAATTTTAATGTATAATTATGGTATAAAAACACTATTTTACTATTTTTAACCAAAGCAGAGTGAAAATTATTCTGAAATGTGGTTTTAAGGCTTTTTCATTTGATGTTTATTGGTTAGGCTGTCTTCTCTGAATTTTAAATGAACTTTTCTCTACCATTATTTAATTTTACATCAAATATAAAAACATTCCTTAATACATGTTGATTCGGTTTGGAATATAAAGTAATTTCATATAATATTTAATACATGAATCTTAATACATATTTAAAAATTATAGTTATTATGTATTATAAACAATGCAGTAGTATATAAAAATATGTAAATATTTTTATATGCAATTGAATGTTGAGAAAATTGTTGAAAAAATACCTTTTTTAAATCTAGTTTAATCTCTTATTCTTGTTGAGCTGAACACTCTGAAGTAGGCTATATATTATTCTTTGTGAGATCCATCTGTTTTTCACTTGGACCTAGTGGTTTTTTTTTATTAACATAATATTCTCTCTTGTGACCTGAAACAGAATTGTCTTCAGTTGCTTCTAACTATTTATTGCATCTTCTTATTATACTGGAAGAAGCATCTGAACTTAAAAGATATTAGAAAATAATTTTCAGTTTTAAGTATGTTTATTATTTTTGTATAGATCAAAATTAGTAATACCTGACATACAATATGAGTATTTAATGTTCTATGTGCTTAATTTTGCATTAGTTTGGTGAAACATTTATAGACGATCTGTTTAAATTATAACCATATCTTTTGACTTTATTTCGCAAAACAATTTTTTAAACCTCTAACAGTTTAATTGTTAGAGGTAAATTTTTTAAACCTCTAACACCTCTCTCTTCAGCCTGTCTTTAATGGTTCTGTGTTTATATAAAAAAAAAAATATAATAATTTGAAAAGTTAAATGTTTTCCAAGTTCAAGAATTTTTTTTTGTTGGAACATTTACAATTCTTGTTTTTCATATTGAAATTTTATACCTCATGTTTTTAGTCTAGAAACCAAGTACTTTAATTAAATCAACATAAATCAATTTTATCTTTGTTAATTACAATTTATAAATAATTTTATTTTTTGAAGTATTTAAATAAATTTTTTATTAATAAACCTTTATGAATAAAGGAAAAAAAAAATTAGAGCAAGTGACATCTTAATTTTTCTTTTCTTCTTAGTCATTTTATTTTGTTAGTAATACATCTTTAATGCATTTAAAATATTTTAGTTTGAAAAGCTATTTTTCGGCAGGAAATCTGTAAATATTTTGAAGATGAAATATTATTAGTGAATGTATTTGGATTTCCTTGAAAATCTGAGTAATCATTATGACTAGATAAAAGTCTCAGTAAATATTATCAACCATAAATAACAAAATAATGCAAAAATATTTGTGGCACATATCTAAATGAAAGGCTAGAAATTAAGTAGTATCATGTATTGTGAAATGTATGTTAATATAAGATATTTATGTTTTCTTAGCTTCTTTTCTTGCTGTACTTCAGTTTTGCTAATTTTTCATGAAAATATGACATGGAAAGCAATGTGATGAATAATATGAAACAAAAGAATAGAAGTATACTCAGATATATAGAAATAAATAGTATAGAAAACAGAGTTTTCTTATTGTTTGCTGTTAATAGATTATTAACTGCCCAATATTGAAGAGTATTGAGGAAATAATGATCACAAGCATGGCTTTATGAAAAGGGAGATAAAATCTTGTTTTATTTATTTATTTTTTTTAAGAAATTATGCAAAAATTTTGCTATATATTGGAATTTTCTAATTTACTTAATTTAAAATAACATACGAAAAATGATTGAAAGGAATCATGTCAAACTCAAAGTAAACATTTTGAGTTTAATATGATGCTTTATGCAAAACAATTTTCGAAGTAAAATGGATCATTAGAAATTTTAAACTCCCAGACCAGTGTATCATAAAATAAATGAGCAAAATCTTAAAGTAATTGAAATTGTTAAATGTTAATGTTTTTATTAACTAACATTTCTTAAACTATAACATTTATGTTCTGTAAGCCACTGCCTTTAATTGTTGTAAAATTTTTAATTGATATATTTCTTAAAAATTAAAAATTATTTTATTTAGCTAAATTTTAATATTTGTAATTCGAAATGATTTGGTTCTACACTTGCAGTAAGTAAAACATTTTATTTTTAAAGCAAAAATATTTGTTCAAGTAAGTAGATGCCATGAATTTTAATATCTTAGAATGTTGTAATGTGTATTTAATTTTCTAAAATGTACTTGGATTTTTAAAATATTTGAATCTTTCAAACAGAATATTTAAAAATTCTCTAAGTTCATTTTGGTAGTTCCCACTGAGTGAAAATAGGAAATGATGTTCTTATCAAAATATTTTCAGTGAAAACATAAATGTTTTTAGAATTGTTATAATGAATGAAGATAAGAATAAATGACATTGCAAAGAGAATTATTTGCTTGAATGACAAATTCTGCTAGTGCCTATTAATTTTGAAATATGTCAAGTGATGAGTTTGCCAATTAAGTTTGCATTTTACACTGTACAATATTAAAGCAACATCAAGGCTCACAAATTTTTAATTTGCATAAATCTTTTGAGTATAATCTTTGATTTATTGAAGAAAGAACAAATGAAATAAATTCCTTTTATGTACCTGCATTTGTACTATGATGCAATTATTACATGCCATGAATTTTGAGAAGAGTTGTTAATAACCTTTGCAAATATTGTGTGTAGCCTAGAATTTTGATGGGAATTTCGATTGATTCACTGTCTCAGTGGCTCTAATTATAAATCCACAGTAAGATTTCAGTGTTAAAAAAATTTTCTCACCCAAGTTTTATTTAAGTGTTAATGAAAATAGGGTAAATCTTGGGTTTTTAGGAAAATGATTATCAATCGTGATTTGTTGATTATGTAATATCATTTTGGAATTTGAAAACCCTTCTTATTTTACATTTTAAATAATTTTGTCTAATTATTGTCTATGTTATTGACAAGGTGAGTGCATTAGTGCTAAGTCTATGATTATATTTAAAATCGTATTATGTATATTTGTAAATAAAGGAAAGAAAAAATGTATGCATGGCAGTCACATTACATATTATCTAAAGATTCAAGTTACTGTGTAGTTATTTCATAAACCTTTTTGAAATAAAAATTTTTTTTTTTTAAATATACACTATTTTTACTACCACATCCTTGAAATACTTTTCAAATTAATTAATAACTCATCAATAATTAGTAACTTTAACAATAAGTTTAGGCTCATTTTATCACCAAATATTTTTAATTATATTTTTTTTAAATTATTGCTAAATGTTTTTGATAAATTTGTGTTACATGTCATGCAATATTACCTTTGAATTAAATATAAATGTGATTTGCAAAACAAAATTATGAGAGATGAGCTGTCAAAAATAGAATTCTATGAATTTTGGTAAAACTTCAGATTTTTGGTCTTGATCAAAAATATCTTTGAAAATTTGATTATAAAATATTCTGACATAATATCATACTATGGATCTTCTATACAGGCTTAAAAAATTATTAGTTTTTTTCATAAGATAATTAGAGAGAGAGAGAGAGAGTTTACTATGACTTCACTTATTTTAAAATACATTTCATACTTCAGTTATTTAAAAAGGAATTAAATTGTTAAGTTACTTATCTTGATATTATATCAATTAGTACATCAATTTTACCATTAATTTTATGTATATCTGCTATTAATTTTTCTTACATCTAATGACTTAATTTTAAATTTATTTTAATCATTTTTTAAAATTTTATTATTTTTTAAATTTTTTCTGGAAATATAATTTTTATGCAACTTTATTTATAAATTTCTTATGTAGAAATTTAATTCTCTTCACAATAAACAAATTCTTTATTATAAATTTAATATAAACTTTGCATAAAATGTATATTGTAATGCAATTGTTATATGAAGTATGTATGTCATTCATTTTAATTTAATTATCTGTAAGCATAATTAAATTTAACATTTTGCTAATTTATTAAAATATTGAAAGCATTTTGATTTTTTTTAATGAAAATTTTATAATTGATATTTTTTAAATTAATATTTGGAAATTTTTTCCTAGTATTTAAAATGTTTAATTTTATGCTAAAAATTATTAATATAATTTAGGCTATTGAAATTTGCCTTAAAAATATGTTGATACTTTTTCAAAATGTCCTGAAAAACAATTATGTATTGTTATCATTAAATCATGTTCTGTGTAACAAATTAAATTAAGCTTGTAAGTTCATTTGTTTTTGTAAATAAGTTCATTATATTTTTTAAATACTACATTTCACATTTTTAATTTGATTTTGTTTTTAGCTTGAAAGTCAATTTTTAATATTAAATTCAAATAACTGAATATAAAAAAATTATTATTTATTTTTATACAAGGAATTTGAAGGAAATTCCAACAATATTTAGAATTTAAAAATGGAATTGACTCTGTAATTTCAAAATTTAATGTATAGTTTTGGTTATATAAATTTTACTATATATACTATTATATTTATTTCTTTTAACATTTTATCCATCATTACAAGGTTGCATTATTCAGATACATTGTTATTCCTTTTAATACATAGTTTGTTAAACTTTGTTGATAGCTTATTTTAATGCTAATTACTGGTGAGACTACCTTTGTCAAGCCTTTTACCTTAACTCACCTGTCAAATTGGAATCAGCTGTTCTTTTTTTTTTTAGAGTCATTAATTTTAAATGTATGAAAATGATATTGTACAAAAGCATTCTATAAAAATTATGAGTTAAGAAAAAAATGATTTTACTGTAGATGGACATATTTTAATGGCATATTTATATACAATTGAAACATGTAAAAATAAATATTTTAATATTGATAAATATTTTTTTGCTTGAAGTTATGTGTAATTTTTAACTCCATTAAAAACTTACTGAGCATTTGTCTCAAACTTTCCAAACATTTGTTTTGTAGAGTTGTTATGTATTTATATAAACATTTCTGAACATATGTGTTAAATATTTATTTAATCAACATTTAAATAAAACTGCAATTAAAAAAGGAATTTTTTTATTTTTTAAATGAAAATTTTTTGATGTTTTTAAACACACATAAAAGTTATATGATTAAAATATTGTAGGAAAATTTTTAAATTACTCGCAGAATCATTTTTTTTTTATTAGTTTTGCTCATTTTCAATCATGTGCAATTTCAACTTGTTAAATATGAAATATTTTTAAATCTCATACATTTTAATAGATATTATCATCTACTTCTTTAATTTAAAATAGTTTTTATTTTAGAATTTTCTATAATCACATTACTGTTGAAAAACGTGATTTTATTAAATTTTTTATCAAATTAAGGACTATATTTTTTTTATGTCTGAAATTATCCAAACTCTAAAATTTTATATTACTCTGAATTATAGCTATAAAATGTAATAATATTTTTAAAACCTTATTTACTATTTAATTATTATTATATATTAAATGCAATTGTGAAATATATTTTATTCAAAATATATTTATACGTTTTATAGAAACAGAATTTTTTTTTAAAATTAAATTTGTAAATCAGAGTATAATTTAAATATTGAATTCTAATTTAATTTTATATTTTATTGTATATATATATATGTGTCGATATTTAAAAAAATACTTGCAAATCCTGGAGTTTTGATTTGATTCATTAATTTCTAAAATTTTCAATGAAGTAAACCGTAAGGTTAATTTTATTAGTTTGTAACATTCCTATTAGATTGCAGCAGGGTGGATATTGAATTGTTTTTATATTTATAAAATTAATTTGCCGGGTTTCCTGTGGATGTTTGCCCTTCGTTAGTTTGAGATTTTTTAGAGTATGCAACAGCGTAGCCGTTTTACAAGCGTCTAGAAACTGAGAATCAAAAAGAGTGACATCACACACTACGCGAATTTTAGAAAAAATCAAATAGCGTCATCTAGTGGGTAAAAAGTGTGTCAATGAGAGAGAATTTCATTTTTTACTGCTATTTTCAAATGATGGATATGAAATGTTGTTTATGTGATTTCTGTGCTAAAAAGGAAGAGATTAAAATTCATGTGTGTAATGAGCATAACATTACTCTTGTATATGAAGATTTAGAGCTCAATTCACTTGAAGAATTCGAAAAGTTTAAAGGAAAGTTTAAAGGCATTTGTACTCTACACACAGAATTCGTAAAAAACCAAAAAATTCAATTGTAAAACCAAATCGTATTGAACAACAAAATATAGCCTTATTTCTAATTCTGAACAAGAGTTCAAATTCTAAAGAAGAAAATGAAGTTTAAATTATTATCTTAAACAGGATTTATTCAACATTATTATTTTTATTTGTAATTAAGCCATTTATTTCCATCCATAAATTACCCATTATTTTAACATTTGTATGTTTTAAAAATTAGGAGGGCTTAAATCACATTTCTTATTTTATTATTATTACTCAAGGATCATTTACTAAAATCATTATTGTTTTCTAATTTTAGTATAATTTTTGTGAATATTTATAGTATTTTTTAAATATAGTAAGTTCCAGAATCACATGTGTATAGTTTGGAATCATCATTAGTTTTAGTAACCTACAATTGTATTTTTTATATCCTATTGTAACCATTAACAATTCCAATTTTAAAAAATCATTTACAGCTTTCCAATCTTGGTATAAATTCTGTGAATATTTTATTGTTAAGTAAATTACTGTAGTTTATGGTTGCAAAATCAGTTGTGTTGCTATATAGCATTTTATTTGCATTTTTTCAATTTTCATTGCATTCACCAAATCTTGATCTTAATATTAACATTTTGTATATTTTTTCTTGTAAATACTGTCTTAAACAATGTTTTTATTGAAGATTTTTTTTAATATTTGTTGACTATTTTCCAAGACATCAACCAGTTATCTATTATGTTTTATAAATTCAAATACACACATGTATATATTTTGTTAAATTTATTTCCAAGTACAAATAACTTTTGTGTTTAACTTTAGTGGTAAGGATACCACTAATGCTAAATATTGAAAACATTATATTTTAAAATAAAAAATTTTAAAAATATTAAGCAGTAAAAAGCTTTTGAAAATTTGAAGACTATATATAATATATAGTTGTAGGGCAACATTAAAATAATTCATTGGGAAATTTTTAGATTGCCAAACAGTATACTTGTTTTCATATGTTCAATAATAAACATTTGTATGAAAAACCTTAAGAACTTTTTTAAAAGAAACAAATTTAATTTATGTGAAATGAATTCCTTCATTAAAATGTATTATGTATTTACAGAGCAATGTAAATTTTCTCAACAAAAGCTAAATTCCACCTGTTTTCAAATTCTTACTTTAAAGTTAAAAATAAAATTTAGTCCAATTTTTATGAAAAATAATTTAAAATACATTTAATATATTTTAACAATGTAATTAATTAATACACTTTTTTTATATAAAGCATAGTTATCATTAAGGAACATTGCAATATTTTAAAATTTAATAGTGGCTGCAAGATTTTCTTACAAGAATATTCCAGTTTAAAATTATTTCTATTAATTTAATCAGAATAATTAAAACTACAATAAAATGAAGAAGTACTAAGAATATGCACAATTTAATGCACTTTGTGTAAAACAATTTCAACATAAAAGGAACAAAAACTTATATTTTAACAATGTGTGTATCATGAGAGTCAATAAGGTAAACAATTGTCAGAAAGCAATGTTTATTAAGAAACACTGTTTTTATATTTTATCATAATGAAAACCTTATTAACAAAGTGATTGCTAAGATACAATTTCCATGCCAATTAAAAAAATTCTCTTTTCTAATGCCTCACACTTAGCTAAATCAAAGTAAATTAATAAATTATTAATATGAGAGAGTAAAATTTATAAACTATTATATTTTACCATTAATATTTTCAAAAAGTACACAATAAGATCATTTTAGGGCTCACTTGATAAAAATTAATCAATGCAACTCTTGTAAATTAAAACCTAATTTATGTTCAAAGTAGATTTTACCCATATACCAAAAGCATATGAATAGTTTGAATTCAATAATAAGCTTAGAATTACTAGTATGAAACCAGCCATAGAGAAAATTTATATTAATAATTTTGGCTCTACAGTTTTTATAACAAGTCTTTAAAATAAAATTTTTATAAAGCTTTTTATAACTATAATACACTTTATTTTGCAATATGTATTTAGGTATTGATATTTTAAAACTAGGTAATAATATAAAAATAATTTTCATCATTGAGAGTAATTGGACTTGTTTGCTAAAGAAATTATAATCATAGATTTTTTGAATGAAAAATATTCTTAAACAACTTTGTGGATTTTTAATTCCTTAGTTTATTAAGAAATTAAATATCCATGAAAGATGATTAAGAATATTTTTCCATAACTAATATGCAGAATTTGTAACTTAAAATAATTATATATATTCCTTAAAAAATCTTCGAACATTGTTTTCAATGACACCTAATAAAAAATGACCAAACACAAATAAAATTTAAAAAAAAAGGAATACGTTGTATTTAGAATATAATTATATTTACTAAAACAAACAATAAAAATTGGTACTTTTCTTAAATCAAAGAATTTTTAATGATAATAAAATTTAAACTAGCTGATGTAAAAAACGTATAACATTCTGAATTATAATTTTAAATCAGGTTATTTTATATAAAATTAAATAAAAATAATTATATGTATGTAAAAATAATAATTATTGTACAAAGCACGTCTTTTTCTTCAGATTAGATATTTTAAATGTTTTTCTCACATTTTCCCCCCACTAGATTTTTCCTTTTTCTAATATTCGCGTATGTATGTGACGTCACTCTTTCAGATTCTCAGTTTCTAGACGCTTGTAAATACCAGCAACTCTAATAATGTAACAGGGGCTTAAGTCTTAGTTTATATAGTATAGTTCTTATTTTATTGTGGAAAAAATTCTGTTACGTAATAAAATTAGTTATGCATGGCTGAATTAGCAATGAATTTAGGAAATAAGATATTTCTTTTTTTTTATTTATTTACTTACATTTCAAAATAGTAATTTATTGTTTACTCTACTAAAATTTAGGCAATTAAGTGATATTATGATAAAGTGATAGCTATCAAATTATAGTTTTATTTTTTTGTCTTAGTTGCCAACTAATATGGAATACATGCGCCAAAACAAAATGCATAACTAAACATTAAAATAAATGCAAATAAAAAAAATGATATTTATTGGACGAAAAATGAATTTCAAGAATTTTTCAGCATAGATTTTGAGATATCGATACCCAGTAACATCTTAAGCACTTATACGCCTGGAAATTGAGCCAAACCGAAATTTTATAGCATTTAGAGGTTCCGCTGTCCATGTAACAACATAAAGTTATATTTCATCGGCCGTATTGATTGATGCATAGTTACCAACCAGTTTATCGATTATTGACCAGATGTTTCCTATTGGCGAACTATCTGAAGAATGAGCTGCTATGGAAATAAAAAAATCTGAATATATTTTCTATGTTAAGGAACGTCGGTACAATACTTACAATATGCAGTTGTGTATAACTCTACTGAAATGCTGCGCAAGATTTAAATAAAAGATATAACATGGACCTTAATACAGTAGAAATGTTATAGTTATTACTTAACCTGCCGTCAGTTCGAACAAAAGATGATCGAGACACATATCCAGGGGAATTTTATGTTATACCATTCCAGGTGGTAAGGCAGTATGACGATGAATGCACTCTGGCAACATGATTTCATACCGATGTCCTGATATATTGATAAGACTATCCATATTTGATGACAAGAGATGTAAACAAAATCCAGATTTTTTTTAAAAGTACTATAGTACATTTTGCAGGTTTCTCGTAGATCTCATCAATGGAATCTTCTGTTTATGATTCAGCACCAAAAGGTAATCAAATTAATCATTAAATCGTCAGTGCTTGGTGTTACGAGTGTCGTTGAACTGTTCCTACCGATGCCTATTATCAAGCAAATTTGTTTTCTTTTCTTGATTTAAGACTTGTGAGGCCGATCTACATTCATAAGGTTATACAAGGTAACATGTTTGTCTTCTCTATTAATAATGATGGCATGTCATTAATATCTTGAATCCATCGATTCCATATTTTGTAAACAGTCATATGCGATCATCAGTTCTACGATTCTATAAATCGAAATTTAAGCTACATTTCGATTGCGTACATAAAAGTGTGTTGAAACCATTTTATTTACACCAGGAAATATAACTATTTACCATGCAAAAACGCTTAATTGCAATTTAATTATGAAAACTTGTGTAAAAAGTTTTCCTTTAAATACTGTGTTAAACAATAATGCCACTTATATTACTTAAATATGTTGAGAAACTAATCATTTTTATATCACAGCATCTTCTGCAGTGTAAATTTCATCAGTGAGTTGATGCAACAATTTTTATATCTACTTGCTTTAAGCAAGTGTTTCAGTGAAGTTATTCTGACCTATATTTCTCTTTTGCAATAAATGGTTTTCCTTGATTAATATATAATAAATTTTATGAGGCAAATATTAAATTACTGAAATTCTTATACGTATTTGAAATTTTTTTAAATAAAATATTGTTTGTTTCTGAGTATAGAAAAAAAAAAGTAATTTCAAACAGGAAAAATATTTTAAATCATGCTTATTCCTCTATTTTCACCTTATCTATAGTTTTTAGGTTAATCTATAAACTTAATCCTTTAAGTAGAAGCATAAAAAGAAGTATGGTGGTGATAAAACCATATAGGGAGACAAAAAAGTCCACGTTGGCAAATTGAAGAAAATTATTTTAACATAATTATTTCTGAGCGAGTTCAGAAAATTTCATTGAATTTGAAAGATCGTCATTTTGAAGAAACTTTTTGTTTTAGATCCACTGTTCATGGTAGGCAAGAGGATGGAAGTCGAGATAATATATTTAGAAATCCTCGTCTGGATAAAAACACAAGACCTGAAATACCATTAGGACAGTGTACATCAAATAGACCTTTTGAAGATGAAAAGGTTTCTGATTTTACCATGACAAAATCAAATTTTTTGCTGCTATGCATCTATATTTCCAAGATCTTAATTTTTGGGAGGTTTTGTTTGGAAAAAATAAACTATATTTACTCTTTTTTTCACAGCCATTATAATAAAATTAGTATTTAAAGAATTAAAAAAAATTATTTGTGATTGAAATTTTGATTTAAACGTGAATACGTAAATTATACAGTTTAATACCTAAAATTGTATGCAAAACAATTTAGTCATTAAATGAAAATAATAATGCAATGAAAACCGAAAAGACTTAGAGTGCACCTTTATTGTAAATGACATACCGATACATAAGAACAAACCTAAAGAATTAAAATCATTTCTGACTGAAGTTTCAGTTTAAAACGTGAAAACTTGAAGTTCAACAGTTTAATGCATAAAAACACTTATTTCAAAATAATTTTGCTCTGCTCTTTCAACTGAACTGCAATTGGGTGTGGAGTCCGACTTCCTCAGTACACACATGCCATAGGAACCCGTTTATAGGGTAGGCAACCATTCACAACCCATTCATACAAGGAAAGGACAAAGATAGGAGAGAGAGAGAAAGTACATCCATGCCCCGACTGGGATTCGAACCCAGACCTCCCTATCAGCAGTCAGGAATGCTGACCACTAGACAGAGTAGGCGGCTTTTGATTTGATCAAAAAAGGATTAGATAATTTTTTTTTAAAATGTCATCTTGTCTGATAATATCTTAGTGAAGGGGTTCATTGCAGTTACTTTATTTTAATTCATGGATATTACGTGAAATTATCTTAAACGTATTTCATATTTGACATTTTAAGAATCATAGCACACTATCCAAGTTATAACCAAGTTCTATCAACTCTGGAAAATTTAAAATGTGTCAACTTAATGGGATACAGTCACAAAATAAAATTATGAAATTTATTTAATGAGAGATTTTTAGCTAATTGGATTGCAAAATCTCTATAAATGAATTACTCTTTGATATTCCGGATATGTTTCCTAAATAGCCTTTTGTAAAAATTCCTAAGTGTATTTAATTTATGATAGTGAATTATGTTGGGTAATTCATACACTATATGTTAAGAAACTCATTAACTCAATCACAATACATAAATTTTTTTATGATATTCTTTATGTGAGTAATCTTACATAAATGAGGAAAATAGAAAAATTTGCACTCTAAAGTCTTAAAAGAAATCAATAAATACATGACTTAATTGTCCGTAAACAATGCATATATCACTTCAACTCTAATGAATAATTGAAACTACGAAAATCCAATTATGCTGTATAAAATACTCCATGCGAGCAATATATTATGATGCATATGTTACAAATACAGTACATGTTTGAAAATGGTGTGAGAACTCACTAAATAAGATTTTATTTCTTGAATTAACTTCTTAATTGACGTATCAAGAAACACATTGTTGGAAAACAATGTGTTTTTCAATATGACAATTAAAAAGACATTGTTGGTAATAATGCAGAATTCATTATGGCAGCTTAGGATATCTTCTGCTGCCTGCTCTTTTTGAAGACTCAAATTCCACACAATGCAATCCTTTATTTTAAATATTTAATTATATTATAAGGTAACTTTAGTTGGCTTTTAGTTGATAGCATTACATTATGATGCATTTTTTTCACAATGAAATAGTGGCCTGTAGCGTTAATAAACGATTAATATTCTACTGAGAAGTTGTTCTTATTAAAGAATTCATCAGTATTGCTATTTGATTCTCAGTAGCTAATATTTTCCTTATATGTGGTTTTTTTTTTTCATTAAAAAGTTCGCCAGTAATTACATTTGACTTCTGGTGACTAACATTCTAATAAGAGAAATTTTAGTTTTTCTTTGAAGTTATTAATATTAAAGTTATTTATTATCAATATCTAATATTTTGTTCTTTTTTTTTATCCTGGTAGTGGGTATATATAGAGGTCAGTATTGCCTCTCTATATTTATGATTGACACTTTATTAGGATGTTGCTGGTTTTCCTTATGAAAGGTGCAGATAAAAAGATCATAAAGAAGCTAACTTCCTGGGGCTAACATTGCGAAAAGCTGTTAGCATTTAATCCTTGAAAGAAAACTCAATAGTGTCAATTTGTACTCAATGATTATTATTTTAATGAGAAGCTGTAATTTTTCTCATTGAAGAAATGGCCTGTTGTACAAACTAATTATTCGTGGTAAGCATTATATGTAATTAATCTTTTTATTTAATGCCCTTAACTCTTAGTCTTTAATGTTCTAATGAAATGTTAATTTTTTCTGTTCGAGAGTTAAATAGTAGTAGAATTTGGTTCCAAGATTTAATATTTAGAAACATAATTTTTCTAGTTGTAAGAGTCAGTATTAGTGCTAATTGATTCTTAGTGATAATTGTCTATTGAAATGTTATTGGTTTCTTTTTCATGGAAGGAATGCCCAACATTAGTATGACGAAAATAAATTTCGATTGGATTGTCCGCTGTAAGATAAACTTGTTACCTGTTTCGAAAGAATGTCTTAAAGTTTTTATTTTCGGCAGATTTTTGTCATAACAGATCATGAGAGAGTGAGTGTTTAAATAAAAAACGACCCAAGTCTATTGAGATACGATTTTTAATTCAGATTCAAGTAAATCACATCGTGCTGTATTATTGCAGAGCACAACGAAATGAAACACAGCAAGCTAATTGTAACTAAATGTGAGGTAAATACTGTGTGAAACAATATAATTTGCGTGCTTTGGTATTACTGCTTGAAAAATAGTGATTTCAATTCAATTGTGAGTCTACTAAATAAAAATATGCAAAAGGAAACTAGAATAGAAAAAAGGAATTTTAAATTTTCTAAATTCTTCAAATGTTTGCTGAAATGAATTTAATCTTAAAAAGTTTATGATTTTGATGATCTTGAAAGAATAAATGAACAACTAGCAGGGCCGGCGCTAGCAGCTTCGCCGCCCCGGGCAAACGGGTAAAATGCCGCCTCTTTATAACAAAAATTAAAAGAGATAACCTAAACCCTTTCCACGATTAATGTTAAAATAAAACGAGTAAAAAAATTGCAATCATCAGCAATGTTGAAGTTTTGATTAGCAAAAAAATATTTATTTATTAATGTTTTTGGCACTAAATTAAAATTAGGTTTGCGCAGAAAAAAAGGAAAGAGTCATTTCTGGTGCATACTTATAAAATACAGAACAGATATTTAAAAAAAAGTAAAACAAATTATAAAACCACTAAATATTAAAACTTTATTACATATTAAAAATACATTTAATCCGAGAGTTGAAATTAAAAGGGTTTTTTTCTCACTTTTAATTCTGAAAATTGTTTTATAATTTCTTTAACATTAATTTTTTCAGCCAGGTCATGTTCGACGGCTATTGTTGTTAAGCCGTTTAGTCGATCCTCGGTAGTTGTGAAGCGTAAACATTTTTTAATTAATTTTAATTTGGAGAAACTCCTTTCTCCACTTGCCACACTTATTGGGAGAGTCAGCAAAATTCTTAAAACTATACCAAGATTGGGAGAAAAATCCAGGTTCGATATGAATTTTAAAATCTCAACTGGACTTTCTTTTTTGTTTAGCAAAGCCGAAACAGCTACTGCTCGTCTGCCAAGTCAAGCGCATTTATATCGGATGAATTCCCATCAGTCAACACTGTTTCTAAATCTTTACAATACTTTACAATATCGTTTTGAGGAATATCTTTTAAATCAGAAATATTGTATAAAAATTGGAAATAGTTGCTGTGGCTACTGATCAAATCAAACCTGGATTCAAGTGCATTGATAGCTTTATCTAATGTAAAAAAATAAAATTCTGCCTTATATTTCAAAGCAGGATCTTCTATTGTATCATCTTTTGCCTCATAATCGAAATTAACATTCCTTCTTCGAACTCTATGACGTGGCTGGGTAATCAAAATTAGCTGGTATGTCAATTTCGTCTGCGAGTTCTCGAGCATAGCAAAGAATTTCATTAAGGGCTCCGTCCGATCTAAGATCCTTGAAAAAATCTTTACAATTTTTCAAGAGCTCCATAGCAGATGGTAAATCATAGTCTTTTGTCTGCAAGAGCTTACTTATAGGATTGATACAATTTAAGATTTTGTACCAAATTACAATGCAGCATAAGAATTTAAATTGTTTAACACAACTTAATAGTCCAGAAGCCTCAACTCTTATAGAGTTGTCAATCTCCGAGTTATTACTAACAGCAAGTAAAGCATCGTATATCCCTCCTAATTGATACCTTAGTTGTTTTAATGCATCTATTCGGCTTTCTCAACGAGTATCACTTAGAGGTTTCAAAATAAGTCCGGAAACATATTTTAATAACATGGTCCATCGAAAAGTTGATGAGGACAAAAACAGATATAGTTTTTGGACTATATTAAAAAAAAAATAAAAAAAATTGGTGGCTTCGAAAGATGCTTTTGCCAACTACCAAGTTTAATGAGTGTCTGCTACATGGAAGGTAAAATGCTCTTGGATTTAACTCATTTATTCTAGATTGTACTCCCGATTTACTGCCTCTCATGTTGGCCCCATTATTGTAAGCCTGTCCCCTCATATCCTGCAAATTCAATCCCAATGTTTCAAGTCTTTTAAGTATTAGAGCTGAAAGTTCATATCCAGTCGATCTTTCAACCGGAAGAAAGCCTAAAAAACTTCCTTGGGATTGGACTTGTCAATGGATACATACCTTATTAAAACTGTCATTTGCTCGATCTTGCTGATATCAGGAGTGCAATCTAGAATTATTGAATAATATTTAGCTTTTTTAATATCAGTAATAATATGAGATGTTATATTTTCAGCTAAAAGAATAATCAATTCATTTTGAATTTCTTTTCCGCGATACTGCACTTTAGCTTCTTCTTTTTTAAGCACTTTGCGGATATGCTCTTCCATTACTGGATCAAACTGAGCAAGTAATTGAATAATTTGTAAAAAATTACCGTTACCGAAATCGTAAAGTTTGTCACTTGTACCTCGGAGGGCTAAGCAATTTTGAGTAAGCATTTTTATTCTTGAAACAATTCGTAGAAGCACCTCTCCCCAATAATTTATTTCTGCCGTAATAAGTCTTTGTGAATGACTGTCAATCGTTTTAGAGTACTGTAAAATATAACGCATTCTATATTACTAGCAACCAATCTGCAAGGTAATTATTTCAGAAATAAAACAGTGGGACTACCCTTTTTCATTTTATAGTCACGGTGTAAGGCTTGTTAAAACTTGTCAGGACTGATTTTTCGCGTTCCCCCGTACATATTTTTCGCGTTTTTATACATGTTTCGACAAATTAAGACACACGGTTAAAAATTCTATTACTTTGTCCCTTTGATTAAATTATAATAAAAAAATTATTTCTTTAAGTTTTAAGCTATTTTTAAGAGGGAATTTCTTATGCTTGTAAGTTTTCTTGTATTTGAAATATTTTGACATTTCAAATAGTTAAAAGTTCATACATTATTAATATATACAGGGTGTTTATTAAACATATGCCAAAAATTCAAGGGTTTGTTCCCTGGACTATTCTAAGAATATTTTGTCCTTTGATAGTTTTTGTGAACCCGCTTTGTTTTGCAGATACAGGGCAAACATAGCTTTCGTCAAATCCATTTTTATAATTTTTAAAATCATTAAATTTCTTGCATTCTTATTCTAGCTGGAGGTCATTATTTTCAACAGTTCTTGTTGATTAAAAAACTTTATCTGTAACTTTTGGTAATAAAATGTTGTTATATTGTCAAAAATTTTGTTCGTCTTGTATCTTCGAAACAAATTTTTGCTTTATGTTTAAAAAAAACCTCTGTATATATACAGGGTGTTAGGGTTTTGATTCCAAATATCTTAATGCATAAAAATATGATTCATTTTAAAGAAAAAAGTTTAGTATATCATGGGTCAAAACTCAATTATTTTAGAAAGAAAAAATGTTTAAAAGTTTGAGAAATTTAATTTTAGGGCCAATTTGCCGCCCCCTAAGTTTGCCGCCCCGGGCAGGGGCCCGGCTTGCCCACCCCTAGCGCCAGCCCTGCAATTAGAACGAATAAAAAAACATAACAAAAAATTTACAACAACAAAAAGATATATCAAGATGCCGAGAATATAGAGCGTATTTCTCTGAAATTATTTTATATTCACAAATGTATGTTAGTATAAAAACATTTAACATAGTGAGAGAATTTCGTTATTACAAAATATATAGTATGTTGAATTTTCAATCATCGAGCTTTTCAAAACTCAAAACAGTTATAACCCCTGAATTCTGCATTGAATATTTGATTTTGACTATGGTTAGTAAATTCTCTAAATCGTCGGTCATGGTGACAATCGTTTTCATTAATCCTAAGAATCCCCTTCAAATTTCATATCCTTTTGCTTTTCCAATAGTAATAACAAGAAAACATTTGGTTTTTAGCATTTTTTCTGATTAAATCTTAAATATCAAACGGATAGAAAGTTTTTGTTTTTTAAAAAACTAATTTACCACTTGTTAGTGCTTTTGTTAAGAACAAAACAAAAGTTGACATTGCTAAAAGTAATGAGCATATACACATTATGAAAATTTCTAAATAATTTTCTGCTTTTTTCCATTACATCAGAAACAGAAAATCTATACGGATAACTTTGTTCTAAAAGTAATTATTTTGAAATTAGAATAATAAATTTAATTTTTAAAAATTGTTTTTAGCATATGAATGTTTTATTCTCTTGGCATTTATAAACATTTAAAAACTAGATGCTTCAAAGGAAGAAATGTGTACGAAGGGGATACCTTATTTCATTTATTCCAACAAAATAAGATCTTTATTGTTAAATGATTGCATGTATATAAACTATGTTCATATATATAATCATATATATTCAGAGTGGTTAAAATTAAACGAAAAACAGTATTCAAAAGCTTGTAACTTAGGTTTGATTGAGTGGATTAGAAAGAAACTACAAATATCTATTTGTAAATCATGCAGCTGAGGTTTCTCTCTGAAAAAATAGGTGAAAACATTGAAACATTTAAAGCTATATTTTTAAACTATATGCAAACGAGTAGCTCATGAAATTTCTCGATGAAAGTGATATGGTAGTTCGAAGGGATCATATATCTGTGGTGAATACGCCTCTAAACAAGAAGGAACAAATATTCTAAGTTCGTTCACAAAAATGAAATCAGAGTATAAGCAGCTTGCAGTGCTTATCGTGAAATGAAAAATTAAAGAAAATATCCACGTCTGTAAATGCAGTAAAAGACGTGAAACTTAAACATAAAAAATATTGATTCTATAGATTTTACTATTAGAAAATGGTATATTATTGTAAAATATCTTTTTCGAATCATAAAATTTATATTAGTGATTGTAAAAGTTGCAACTGGAAGTTCTTTAAATGATATTGCACATAATGTTTGAGGGTTGAAAACACAGGAGCGAGAACACTGAACATTCTGCAGGTATGATTTTCTGTTATGTCAGACATTGTGCACTTACAAAATGAATTTCATTCAACAACTGAAACTTCATGATAACTCTGCATGAATTCGCCTCAAATACGTCTTGCATTTTTTGTAGAGGATAAAAATAGAGAAGTACTGGTTATCAAAAATATAACATGAATCAATGTGGCTCATTTTCACAAAGGTGGTGCTGTGGACTCATGGAAGTGGTTCATGAGGTTCAAATTGATTTTCACGCTATGCAACAAGCAGCAGATATATACTCCGAACGTCACGGCATGGCATGCAATACCATCAAACTCCATAATCGGCACATATTTCTACAAAGAAGTCACCGTATTCAAGTTGTTTGGATTGTTGTTAGATCTTTTATTAAATACATTCAATCTTAAAATTTCGATGTAATTATTATCGAAATTTAAAAAATTTGAGTTTTGATAGTCAATTTGTACTATTTGTAATTTATGAGTTGCATAAAAAATTTAAATAGATGAAAAAATTTAAATAATTAAATATTTGAGTAGCATACAGAATAATAAATTTGGTAATCATGAAACACATACAGATTTTCAAATGAAGCATTTCAAAAGATATAAAATGCAGTTTTTAAGAAAATAATATTATTAAAAATATGTTGTTTTATTGGGAATTACTGAATGATTATTCAAGCCAGTCAAACGTATTAGGAGCCATTTATTGCAGAATATTAAAAATTAATAAAATGAAAAGTTATTTAAGCTTTTGCTAAGAAAAAAAAAAAAACTCGCTATAGTGTAAGAAGTTAATATTTGGAAATATAAACGAATTATAATGTTATTAAATGAAATTATTATTGTAATTTGCTAACCATTTTTTCAAGGCCAGCTTGATAATTTTAAATAAAATATAAAATGCAGCTTTCATTTTATAATATTTTCTGTTTTTGATAAAGCAAAAAAATAACGAGTAGAATTTTTTGTTATGTCTACGAAAACAACAGGTGCCTTACCCTTTACAATTTTGAGATCTACATGAAATTCTACAAACAGCCAAATATTCATGTCATTAAAGGTAGTTGCATTAGATGTCTAAGTTACCTCTACAGATCAGACTACAACGAATCAACCAAAAAAGTGACTTTTTCGAAACCAGATGGAGCCCGAAAGAGGCCAACTACACATCAGGTGAGTAGACAGAAAAGAACCTCAAAATGATAGGTGCTGGAAGGTGGAGAAGAATGGTGCCTAAAGAAGGGCGAGATGGCGAAATCTTATTGAGACGGCCGAGTATATATAGATAGTTATGAGAAAGCCGAGACATAATCTAAGAGACGGCCTTGGTCTGTCATGGGCTCAGAAGAAGTTAAAGCAAAATCACTTTTTTACCCACCAGTTTTGAAAGCTAGTAATTGAATTGCAGTTTTAAAAAATGAGAGATTTTGTACAATCATATTCTATTAAGCTGCTCACCAGTTTTTTTCTTTAAAACAACATTTTTACAAATAAAAAAATGTACACATTTTTTATTTGATTGTCGTTATTTCATTTTCAATAAATGAGAATAATAGGTATATTTCGAATGCGAATAATAATTTTTCATTTTAAGTTCAAAAAAAGTGAAAATGCTAAATTGATTAAAAAAGCATACTTCATTTCTATTATCTTATTTAATGTATTGTAGTGTGTCTTATACAACAAGTTCATTGCAAAGAAAAACAAATATTATACAATTTTATCTGCTTAAAACAAACAGTTTTAATATGTTAGTTATCTAGCTTGCTTGTAATTTTAGATTAATATTGATTTGTGCACAAATAAATGTTTCCGATACATTTAATTGATACATTTATACATTTAATATATTGATACGTTTAATTTCACCAAAGCATCTTAAATTCATTAATCATAAATTTCTGTTATAAATAACTCTTTTTATTTTAAATAAATATGTATGATACACTAATAAATGACTTATATTTAATTGGTTTTTTGAATTTCTTAATTATCAAAGAGCTGGATTTAATTCGAAAAGATGTCTGCAAAATTAATATAAATTTTTGCACTTGATACGCTGAACGTGATTAAATGTACATAATAATATTTATATTTTTATGTTTACATCAACTAAAATCTAAATATTTATAATCTATTTGTCTATATTTTGTATTTTTGAGAAAACTAACAATTATTTTCAAAATAATAAATTTAATGAAAATTTTTAACAAAAATATATGGATGTTTTAGATTTCAGTGTCCTTTTGTTTAAAATTTTTTAAATTCATTAATTATTATCATATTTATTTTTTATGTATAATTATTTGAAAGTAAAAAATATTAATATTGAAAATGATTATGAAATACTGTTAAAAAGGGAGAAAAAAAAAACCCCTCATTATATTCGTGGGGGAATTCATAGAAAAAAGTAACAAGTTGCCGAAAAGAGGATATCATAAGAAACACGATGTAAAGCACTAAGTTATAAAGCAATCATAATTAAATCTAAATACTATCAATAATTACTCCTTAAAACTTTAAAAATATTAAGAGCTAATTTATTCTTTATTTTTTAAAATACTTTTTCTCTTTAACACAACTGCACGTTTTATATTGGAATTTATATATATATATATTTATATATGCATTTTAACTGCATTTTTACATATTTTATATATGTGTCAAAGATATTTTCAGGGGAAAAAAGTTTATTTACATAAAGTATAATCCAAAAAAAGCTTTGACCAAGAATGCTATTCAGTGATCAAAGTAACTAATTTAATGTAATTGTACTCCTAGTAAAATTTTTTATGAGTTATAAACAACAATTTTTAACAAATTATTTTACATTTCTTACGAAATTGTTGAATTTCAAATAAATATTATATACAAATATTTTTAAAAACTTTTTCTGCCCAAGCAATGAAAACAAATCCGTTCATTAATTAATTTTACGTTTCTTGCATTCATCTTTCACAAAATAAATATTTCAAAATGTCATAAGTATTAATGGATTTTTTTCTGCTGCTCAATGATTTTGTGAAATTATCGTTTTTCTGAAGATTTTGAAAATATAATTCATTTGTTAATCGAAGATACATATTTTTCGATTTAAGATGAATACACAAAATTCCTTCATTGCTTTAGTTGAGAAATCTTAATATTTTATTTACTTATAATATAGATCTAAAAATTGAAATCTATGTATGACAAAATTACAATAAATATAATAAAAAAAATTTCAATGTTTTGAGAAAAATATTTTAAATAATTTTATTAACTGATATTTGAAACTAATTTAACTATAATAATTATGCTTTTTTGTAATTTGTAAATGGATAAAAATTGGCATATTTAAAATATGCATTTGTAAATTGTAAAAGAATAAAAACTAATGTATAATAAGTGCAATAAATAAACACTAGAATACCTAACATAAATAACATTTAGTAATATAAATAGACATATAATGCTATAAGTAAACACCATTAATAAATTATGCTGTTATTCATACAAATGTCCATTAAAGATTTTACACAAGATTGAGAATTTTTTGTATTTGTTTTAACCACATTGTAAAAAAATTTTCTAATCAAATCTGGAGAATACTTTGTAAAAAATCTTGACTTTTGTCGCTAGACCTTAACGATTCTGTTTTAAAATTCTTTAACTTAAGATTTTTATCAGTGAAAAAATTTTTCCATTTTCATTTTCGGTATCTTGTAAGAATTACTCATGGAAGTAAGAAATAAAAAATTCCTATTAAATAAAAATGATAAGCCATACATTTAATGTTATTTTATTAAAATTTTTATTATCCGAACGAAAAATTACAATTAAAAATAATAATAAGATTACAGCTGTCTCTTTCTGAAGAAGAATATTGTAAATTTTTTTTGTAAATAACTTAGACATATGTAATTTTTCTATGAAAAGTAAACGATATCTATTTTCATTTTTTTAAATGAATATCATGTAATGAATTTGAATAATAGAATGAGAGAAATTGGTTTTTAAATTGAACTGGAAAAATATCAGTTTATAGAGAATTATAAATATAATACGAATATAATTTACTCAATGAAATACTTTTAAGTTGCTAATAAAAAGAAGTTATAAGAAATTTATTTTAAAATTAATTATTTATAAAAAAACGATGAAAATTTTATCAAAAAAGACTTGTAAACACAAAATATATTAAAAAACTTCTTTAAAAGAACAATAAAATACGTCATATTGGATTTGCTGCATATTGATTTGTAAATTACAAAATTAACTGAAGACCATGTTTTCTCATTAGTAATAATTAAAAAGTTACATTTTCTACATTCCAAAATATAGTAAATTTTAAATTATTAAAACCAAAAATATTTATAAAATTCATTTTCTAAGTCGTTTCTGAATTATAGACCTATACTATAGCATAAATCGTAGAATTTCTCTAAACATTTTTAATTTACTTGGCTTCACTATTGGAAAGTTAGAAAAATTGATAGATTTTCCTCTCAAATTCCTAAACTTATCCTAATTCTCGGAAATTTATTTTGCGGAAAAACATTTTTTACAATGTATTCTCTAAGCATTAGAAAAAATATTTTGTCTAGTTTTAACTAATTTACTTTCTAAACTTTTTTAAATTTCTCTTTATAAATTGCGATGACATGTTTTTCTTTTATTGATTACATGATTATTATTTTTTTAAAATCAAATGATACCCGATTTTAAAAAGTAATAATGGCTATGAAAGTGAGTTTTTACACTCTGAAATGAAACTCAAATTATGATATGTAAAAAGAGTTCATTGCAGGTAAAAATACATATTTCGTTTTTAAAATAATAAAAATATTTTCTTTATATTTTCCAAGGAAAACTTTTCAATACAAAATGATAAATGAAAAAAATTTAGCATAACTTCAATTGCAATTTTAATAATAGGGGATTATATTATTAGAAATTAATGTCTCAAAAATCAATAATTCTCTTACATAAAGGAAATGCTTTGAAATTATTTTATTATCAATATTTTAGAGTAATTATATTCTCTCTTTATAAGAGAGAGAGAGAGAGAGTGGGAAAACAGCCGATAAAATATTTTTAAGTTATCTGTGAATGTGTGGAAAACTTCTATTAAGGCATTAAGAAAATTCTTATATAGTTTTTGTTTTTTATATTTTGAGGGTTTTAATATGCAATAAAATGTATCAAACGTACATATTTTCATAAAACCTACATAAGCTATTCCACTAATATTTTGTAGATAAAATCATTAATTCTTTGTATCAAGAAAGCATTTCCTTTATGTTAGTGTTTTTTAATATGCGACTTTTTCAAATGTATTGAGAAAGATTTTTTAAAGAGCAGTGTGGTTCAATTTTGTTATTTCAAACAATAAATTAATGTTCAAAATTCTTTACTATGGACATATCTAAAATAATTTTACAATAATACAAAAAGCACGACAATTTTGAAAACTTCATATGCTTGCCTAGATGCAGTTTCAGATTTTTTTATTTGCAAATATGGCCAATTTATAAGTATATTAAAATGAACAAATTATAATGAAATTAATATTTAATACAAAAAAGCATTACATTTTTAGTCTAATAATTTCTTATTGAACAACTATTAGATTAAAATCAGTCCTCTAAGATTTTAATGATTTATTTATACTAATATTTATGTTTTCATGATATCAGAGCAACTAAATATGTACTCATAATATAATAATGTGATACAAAATGGGGATATTAGAAAACAATCATAATAATGAATAAAGATTTCTTTTTCATGAATTCATTCTCTAGTTTGAAATTCATGTTTTCTTTTAATAGTAATTTCTTCTTTACATTTTCGTAAAAAAAATGACAATTTAAGATAAAAGAAAGAGACTAATGTTAGTTTAAGTGACATAAAATGTTAGAAAAAAAGTTTTTAGAAATTAACTAAAATTTGAAATAAACAGCTATAGCAGAATATTTAAAGTAAAGTCACACTTTAAATATTCGTCTGCAAATATTAAATCATAAACAATTACACATCTCTCTTTAATCTTGTCTAGTAAGCAAAAATCATGGACAAAAAATTGGTTACCTCAATGGCCATTAGGTGACAATGTTTCATTCTTGCGTGAGTTTAAATTTAATCGGTATTATCCAACTATTCAAATATTATTTTTTTTAAAAAAAAACAAAAATAAGAGAACTTTTAGAGAATTCAAATAATAACAATTTTGTTCCTATGCTCATTGTTCCTATGCTTGTTTTAAAAGATGACCGTAAATGTTAGATATTACAGTATTTAATTCTAACCTGTAATAAAAGATTCAACAATATATTTTGTTGCAATAGTGTTTGTTAATATGTAGTTACTAATATAAAATCTCGTAATTTTTGCCAACTTTGCAATTGCATGTATGTTTTTGATTGAATGTGTTTCTCATGACTGAATGATTAATACATATCAAATGATATGAATCATTGACTATTCGGAAAACATCTTTTCAATAGAAATCTTAAATATGTACACATACATTCAAATATTTATATGCAAGAAAACATGTTAATAAAAATAAATTAAATTTTAGAAAAAAATCCACAATTACTATTCTTTGTTTATATTAATTTATATATAATTATTCTTATTCATTCAAATAAACACACCACCACAAAAAAGAAACAAGACATCGAGATGAAAGCATTTAATCTAATTGAATTATATATCGTGTTATCACTTAGGATAATGAGTAGAGGATAATGAAAAATTTCGAACAAAAAACAGTTTCATTTGCAAGTAAGCAGAAAAGTTAGATCAACAGATAGTATGAATTGTGAGAAGTTAATCTTCATGTATTGTAAAGTGTACAGCCCAGTTTTTTCAGATTCTAGCTTGAAATATTGTGAATATTGGGAAATGGAATTCCAAATATTCTGAAGCCGAAAACGTAAATACAGAGAAGTCATTAATTTTCAAGGAGGTAGAGTAAGATATGTCAATAATATCCCTAAAGGTTGTGTGAATGAACATGAAGATAAAACCGTGACCAGCACTGATATAATACAGTTCTTATTTGGATAAATTTTAAAATGGCAAAATGAAACACATTTGAATGATTATCAACAGAAACTATTATTAAATGTATGTGTTTTTTTTTTAAATATTTTATTTGCGAGCATAAATTTAGATTCATACTTAAAATTATAAAAATTTAATATATTAATGGATTATATTAATGTAAATGACTTTAATATATTATATTAAGTAATAGTAAAATATTTTTTTTAATTTACATATTGTAGTTTAAAAAACAATCAAAAACAATAAAAATAATTATTATTGAGGAAAAAATTATTCTTTAGTGAAATACTATCATATCATGAGACATTAAAAAATGTTATTATTTTTATTGTTGCCTCAGAGAATGTCATTTCAGTAGTTTGCAACACGTTAGTATTTCCTGCTTTATATTTTTATTAAGTAACATTTTGTTGATAAAGTTAATATTATCTGTGTGAGTGTGTCAATTTTTTATTTTCCTTTTTTGAGCGTCACTTTTTTTTATCTCGCTGCCTAAACAATAGATTTTATTTATTATTTTTTTAAGGATATAAAAAGAGCAAAATCTCCCGCTGAACACACGTTGAAATGTCCTTGAAAACGAGACTATTCAGACGTCTCTCTCTAGTGAGCAGGGTTTTCCTTTTCAAACGCAGTTGACAGTTAAGGCTGAAAATATGCGCACTAGAAACGAAAAAGTAGCGTCTGAAATTTGCTTCGATTTTCGTGAGAAATTATCATGCTTAATTCTCCCTTTCATCCGCAACTCAATTTAAATATTTCTATGAAGATTCATTAATTAATAGTGAGTATCAAATTATTCCACACCATATATTGACGTATTGTTTAAACATTTACTATACTTTACTTATATGATAGTTCAATAAAGATAAAATTTTATTAAATGCTGTTAAACACATGTTTTGTTGTGAAATACTTTATTTTGCAATATTTAAAAACATGTAACTTTATAAATTTTTGTGGTAACTTAAGAAATTTTTTTATGTCATCATCAAATGAAATTAATCTTCTATTATGATATTAAAATTTTTGATATTCTTTGAGTTCTATGATTATACATATTTTTCTGATTGAAGTCCGACTTTTATTTTGCATTTCTTAGTCGATTGATAATGAAATTATTATCAGTAAAATACATTAAATGAAGGTATTTTTATGAATAGCTTTAATTACTTATTTGTTAAAATTTAATAAACGTAATTTTTGATAATATTTATCATTTTTATTATCACTTAAGCAGATTTTATATTCCAGCTTAATGTAAGTTCTTATTGCTTATTTAAAATCTAAAATCTTATTATAATAAATAATTTTTGGTTCAGAGAGATTTTTATAAAAATTCATTTCATTTTAAAATTCTATTAATTAAAAGAATAAAGAGTAATATTTTCTTTCATTAATATAGTTTTCATATTAAAAAGAGAAATTATAATATTATAATGAAATCTTTTTTTTCTGTTTTAAATAAAAAATATGCATTTCATAAATATTTAAGCAATGAACAAGTCATATTTATTTGTTGTAGGATGTTTTATTTTAATTTATTCATTTTTTAAATTTAAAAACGTGTTTAAGTAAAAATTACTATATTTATAAATGTTAATATAGTAAAATTTTCAGTGTCATGTATTTTTTTCTTTTATTTAAATAAAACTGTCATGGCTGGCAAAGAAAAATAAAGAGTTTGATATCAATTGCTCATTAATTGTTGAATTATTAAATTATTTTATAGTTTCCACATCTGATTTTAGATTATAATCCATTTAAATTGAACATTTTCAGTATGATCCTTAAAACAAACATCACGACAGACATTTATTTATATTTTACTTTATTTGCATTTCCTGATGTCTATTTCTAATGATTCAAAGTTGTTTAGATGAATTGGTAGCTGAGTGATTAACACTCTGAGCTTTCATTGCTTTCTGGGCTTTTTACAAAATTATCAATTCATAGGCTCTTTACCATTTTGAGAGATGATATTCAGAGTGGTTTGGAATCCTATAACATCCATCTGGAGTTAAATAATTATTTCCCATCGAACTAATCCTGGTGTGAATGTAAAGTTATCGAATAATGGAAAACTTAACTAAATTAAATTTATGTCTCTTAACGCAGTTAACCACTTTGAAGTTTGAATTAATGAGAGATTTAACTTAAGTTGGCACTTTCGCTTAAAGTTATTTAATTATGACTACTTAACATGTATAATTACTTCATAACTTGCTATAAAAAGAGTGATGATCTTTGATTGAGCTAAAGAAGTTCAAACAAGAATGTGATATATTATCAATGTTCAGCTCTTCAAAGCCACGAGTTCATACAGTTATCATTATTTTGAATTAGATATTTAATCAAGTCACATTTAAACATGAGTGCTTCTCATACCTGCTTTCATTCATATTATAATTTTGTTTTGACTAGGAAATTTCTAGAACGGTATACAGTCTAAATAGATTTCAAGTTATAAAATTAAAAGCAATTTTGATTGATCCGAATGTATTTATATCATGTATATTATGGCTGTAGCTCCTTTGTACAAACATCTCTTGTGTAACCAAAATTCAGCAATTTCTTTCTTAAATTAGACAAACAACTAGAAATTAATAAGGTCCTTATACTTTAAATAATTATTCCCTAGTATGCTTTTAAAAACACCGTGATTGCAAACTATTGAGGTAATAAAATGTTTTACCAAAATTATAAAAATTTTAAGACATCTGTTTATGAAATTGCTGGAAATTTAATTAAATTATTATTGGGATAAGAAGAGCAAAATTTCGTGCTTCTTTATTCCAAATTTCCCTTTTCAGAGTTAAATTATTAATGCATTGTCCATTTTGTAGCAAATGTGTTCATGATGAAATAAACGAATGTATTTTTATTCCAATTCCATGGTAAAATAGTTAAAAATGCCATCTCTTTGCTTCATATTAGTTTAATCAATCAATTCATAACAATCTCTTAAAGGGAAAAGTTAGCAAGAATATAGCTTTGGTTTAGAAATACCAGAATCAACTACTTAGAAGTCATTATTTCTTATAAAATCGAGTTACCAATAGAATTTGATGAAATAAAAGTTACTAATTCTTCTTAATCTAAAGGTTTGTTTCATGACAATTTAATATTGTGAATGATTGTATATTTCCAGTATTTCTGTCTCCATTTATATACATAAAATATTTTTATAATTAACTATGAACACATTTTTATAGCATTTGTTTGTTTATGAAGCAAAATGGATATGGAGTCGATAAACTATGTTCCTACGAGTGCTGTGACTACCCAACCAACTTCAAGTCAACATTATCCTGGACAGTCTGCAAGTTAGTAACTTTCATTTTCATTTTATTTGTATTCATTGAATATTAATTGAATATCATTAATTAATTGATAATCATTCATTGAATATTTATTTTTCTGTGCATACTGGTAACACGAGAGTAAATTATTTTGCTCAATTTATAAAATATTTTGATATTTAATAGTTGTTTGCTTAAAAATATTTTCATGAAGATAATGATATTGAAACGAAATATATTCAAACAACATTATAATCACTATCATTTAACCCTTCATGAAATTCTGTAAGAATGCATAAGGGATTTCATGAAGTATAACCTCTACAAGAGAGCTCAAGGAATGTACATAAAGTATTTGTATATCGTCAAAAATATTATTTAAATTGTAATAAAATTTACAATTCAAAACATTTTTATATTATAACAAAAGCATTTGATAAGAATTTCTATTTTAAAAAGACAACTGTTCAAAATATTTTGCTTTCTGTTTCTTGTAAAAAGTTTCTTTATCTAGGAACAATGAATGATGGAATTTTGTCAGCCTACAAGAATTAAATTAATTATTTGGCACCAGTGTTTTCATTTTCGCTAAACTGGTAAGGAAGTGTAACTTTCATTATAATCACTTATCAGTTAAAAGTAATTCTTCGAGTAACTATTATGACCTTGGTCTTAATGGGAGGAATTCTGCGCCTAATTATTTCCGTTATTGTTTCATGTGAATATAACAGATAAAATTGAACATACTGAATGAAGTATTTAAGTTTTATTGAGAAAAATTCAACATAAAGCCTTAAATAGAAAAAAGCTGTTATCTAAATTTTAAGATAAGATCTGTTTAGATTCAAAAAGTGCTTTTTAATTGATACGATCGATATTAGTAAGAAGAGCTTGCATTTTTTTTCAAATCTGTTATAAAATGATAGACAATACAAAATGAATGAATTTGAACCTCTGCTTTCCCTTTCTTATATAATATTTAGAAAAGATATTTGGCAAATTAGAATTCTATGAATTGGTAATTATAAAATTAATATTTTTTTATTCTCTGATCAATATTTAAAAAATCAACTGAGAAATAAAAGTTTCCGCAGTTGAATAAACTGCATAAATTACTCATAAATGAACAAATGTTAATATTTTTTATTATTATATTTCATTTTATTAAGTGCTATGTTTGTAATGTATATTATGATATCAATGAAATATTGAAATTAATTAAGAAAATATCATTTATTATCAAATTCCAAATAATAATCTATGGTAATTAAATGGATGAAACGCTAGGATTTAATAAAAATTAATCTTAAAGTGTCCTCTCTTGATTACAATACGTAACTCGGTAAATGATAGTATTGAGTTCTGTAGGTATATGTATTGAAGTTGCTGTAATTGTGAGATAAACAAGGACTTTTGCAAATGTCTCAAAATAGCATCATCTTTATGCTTTATTCTTATATATTCTATTTGTTTTTCTAATTTAACTTGAGAGGGTGTAGATTAAGGTGTGTGCGAAATGGGAATCACCAAGTATCATAAATGAAAAAACACTTTTAGAAATGGCATGCATATATGTTAAAATTTCGTATTGTTTGTTACGTCATGTTACGACTGTTTGTCTTGTTGCAGTAGGAGAACTTGAACATTTGGAACAAGAATAGCTAGAACAACGTGCACATTGTTAGCACAAAAAATTCTGCTTGAAGTGTGTATAAAAATATATATGCTGTAAATTTAAGAAGATCATACATTAAATTGCATCGATAAAAGTGAGCTTTACTGTCACAGTGATAAGTTGTGCGTTTTTTTTAAACACCGAAAAGCTGAATATGACATATTTATATAGCAGCTCTCAATAGGTAAAAATTGACTTTTCATAAATAGCAACCACACAAAGAGAAAAAGGGGCATTTTTAAACTACTGATTGTAATGATATAGTTGCAAATTTATGAACATTATTAATATTTGTCTTAAAATATCTCAGACAAATCGGAAATACTCAGATTGTAGGCAAAAATTACACAATTTAGGTGTATTCTACGTTAAAAACGGGATTTCTAAAAATTAAACGACTTTCCGGTGAGATTCTAGGCGACTTGGCGAGAAATTGATACTTTTAGAAAATCCATCACCCAAGGTTCTAGGACCTATATTAAATGAGATACATTTCAGAACCTTGCCGAAACTCATAGAATTTCACGCCAAGTCAGGTATCAATAACACTGCCTGACATAAAAGCAGTAAGGTAGTGAAGACGATAGTCTTGAATGCTAGTCTAGTTCATACAATGTTGTCTGTCTGAGGTATTTGAGACTTCTGTGGTTGAAATTTATTTCCTACTATATTAGCTGATTTGGAGTTGTAATATTGTAATTTCTACAGCTGCTATTTTTTGTAACCTAGTGAATTTGCTATGAATAAAAGTCTTTTGATTTTAAGTGATTGTTTTATCGACTCTCAATCAACACGAACTCTCCGAAGCACGGTACGATATTTAACATAATCCTTCAAAATGATTAAAAACCTTGAAAATAATATAAGTAGAAATTTGAGAAAATAATCTACCAGGAATGAAATAAATTGCTCAGATTTTAAAATTAATTATAAAATAACCAACTTAAGATTTCTCAATCTGATGCTCTTAATTACAATTCTATTTAATATGAATTTAAAAAAAAAGTAATGTTTCTTTAAATAAAGTCTGCAAATTATTAGAATGCAAAAACGTATGTTTTCAAATTTCATTTAATGATTATATATTAAATGAAATTTGACATAATTTTACGGAAATATAATACTCTAAAATTAAAGAAATTATGAGATATTTAGGTAATTAAATTAATAATCTTGACACATATTTTAAAAATTTTCTAAAAATCAATACGATAAATTCATTTAACATATATAAAAATAGAATTAAGAGAAAATATAACAGTAGATTGGATTATCAAACGTTAACGTTCATTGACATTAAGAATTTGGTTGTTTCTTAGGCCATGAAAATAGTTAAATAAATGTAAGGTATCATATGGTTTTGCACAGACACATTTGAAAAGAGCCACAAAGGTTAAAGTCATAATGACATTTTTAAATTTTTTTATTTTAAGAATATCCTTATTTCTGAAAATTAATTCTAAAATTTCTGAAGTTTTTCTTCTTTACAAGTCAAATGAAATAATTGTAATAACTTATTTTTAAAGTTACCAATTGTTGTATAGTTCCATGGTTATTACAGCAACAAGTATTACAAGTAATATTTATATGATATTTTTGGAACATTCTGAAATCAATATCATCATATTGACTATATTAAGTTTTAATGAGAGTAATTGGTAAAAATTCACACAAGTGAATATAATTATCAATGTGCCGAAAATTAAATAGAATATTTTATAGCAAATTATGGGCAGCGTAAATAAAATTTTTGATTATTGTTGATGCCAGTGTATTTTTTTTATTCATTATTCATAAAGTTCTGCATAATGAGTGAAAAAATTAATTACAATGTTGAAAAATTTGTTTCTTTTGTTCACTCGTGCTTCAGGCAATTTGCTGCAAGAATAGGAGGTTACCATTTCTTATAACTTAAAGAAACTTTAGATGGATGGTGATATCTTTGACACTTGCTTGCAAGAGAATTATTAAGTAATATGATATTATAAAGGAATATTTCGAACTTAAAAATCTAAAGAATCAAATACAATTTTAACTAGGTATCTTTAAACTGTGAAATATTTAAAAACCTAATGTTCATGTTTCTGAATTTTCAAAAATTTGTATGAAAAAAATAATAAATAAAAAAAAAAAAATTGCGGCTACTAGTATTGTAAACTGAATAAATTTAATCCAGGTAGTTCGCTTAAGATTCCAAGTTGAAAGTAAATTAATAGAAAAGTATAAAATTATTGCATTGAATGCACAATGAACAATGTCAAGTTAAAAAAGGTTATTGATGAAATATTTTAAATAAATGTTAGTTTTTAATTTCCAACTTCTAAAAATTTTCTTCACAAATTGCCTTTTGCTTAAAACATTTCGGTGTTTGTCTCTTTATATAATAAGAATAAATAATTTCAATTCATTCACTTGACTGCTTCAACATACTTCTCTCGTAAATAATATTTTCTTATACATGGAAAAGAAAGAAAAAAAATGGATTTTTTACTTTGATAATAGTGCCTGAATGCATATATCTTTAAATATTTATTTCGTTTTGTTTGTCACTAAACGTTCATTTTTTTGTTATGTAGTGCAATTTCAGTGGAAACTAAGTATTTGACAAACTACTCTAAAAATCCAAGCTCCAGATAAAAACCAAACCCACGAACTGTTAAACTAAGGGTTTTTCAAGAACCATTCAACGAAATTGTTGAATCAAAGAGCATTAAATTGTTAGCTCGGATCTTTAAATATTTGGATGTAATTTTCAATAAAAATGATACTGAGAGATAAGTTAATTACCTGTCTCTCTTTAAAATTTTTAAATCATGCCTCAATGTGAGAAATTAATTTTTTAATAATGAAAGAGAAAGAAGGCCGGGGGCGTATTGGTATCGTTTCTCGCTCCCAAGGTATAGGTCCGTTTCTTGATATTCGGGATAAGCAAGACTGACTTAGCCTTTCGTCTCTTCAATAGGTCGATAAAACTAAGTAACAAGGATGCTTGGAATCTAAGCACTGAGGGGTTTGTGTTAGTTTGACCACTTAACCAAGACATGCTTTGCACCGCAGAACTCTCGGTCAAGAAAAGTGATATGGGTAATGCAGGCCTAAAGGAGTTACCGTACCAGTGAGTTTAGTTTCATGAAAGAGAAAACCTTCATATTTGAGACAGCATTACATTTTGCATATTTGTTATTACGTCATTTGATGACATTATTACGTCATTTAATGACTCTATTTCTGCCCTTCATTTACCGAAGAATATAATACGTAATAATAACAAGAGTCGTATTAACGTTGAGGAAATAATACTGCCTATTTGTAAAGCATAGTTTATATCAGTGAATATTAAATTATAAGTTTGCTATAATAGCAATCAGAATTAAATGTTTAAGCATTTAATTAAAAATTGGATTTTTTAGTATTTTAATTTTATTCAATTTAATTTTTGTGCATTTTTGAATAGTTTACTATTAAAATTATTGGTTATATGAAGAATTTCGATAGGTATAAATATTTTTAAACATTTTTTATTTAATCAACTGTGTATTATTTAGAAGGAAAAAGATACAAATTTATATTATTTTTTTTAGGGCTCAATTCGAGAAATTTTGGGATGGAATACGTAATAAATGCAAACTACAGACTGCTAAATATAAAACTGAAATAAGCAAATGATAAACAGTTTAAAAGTAAAAGGTGTCTTTTTACTTTTTATAAAGACAAATCATTATCTGACAGTGACTGACACTTGTTTTATTTAATGGTTATGCGTTTTTCTTTAAAATGAAAGAGGACCATTTTTTTCTCTCAGATGTATTTCACAATTACCTTAAATATTTTAAGGTACCTTTAAAAACCATATAAAAATCTTTAAATATAAAAGCCCTATTTCTACCACTTCGAAAAAATTTCTGGAAAAACTTGGTAAAGCGCATGCGCACGCACACACATAAATAACAAGTTTTGAAACCAAAATTTAGCTTAGTTGTTCTTTACCTTGTATCTTTTCAGTTAGAACACTTTCTCTTTCTTGACTACGAGTGAGGTAAGCATAAAAAAAATGTTGTTCCTGAATATAAGCAAAAATTAAAAACATAACATTGTTTGCTTAAAAAATGTATAGCTGTATTTAAAGTAATTTTTATCAGGAAAACATTTATGTTAATTATATAATTTGTTAATTATACTGTTACTTATTATTTCTGCTACATTTAAATTTATTTAATGATTTATTTAAGGTATTCAAAGTACCAACCCACAAATACCAGCGGTTTATCCCCCTGGTGCAACCGTGCAGGGTACCAATCCACAAATGCCAGCGGTTTATCCACCTGGTGCATCCATGCAAGGTACAAGTCCACAAATGCCAGCGATTTATCCCCCTGGTGCACCCGTGCAGGGTACAAGTCCACAAATGCCCGCCGTTTATCCACCTGGTGCATCCATGCAGAATACAAGTCTACAAATGCCAGCGGTTTATCCCCATGGTGCAGCCGTACAGAGTACCAATCCCCAAATACCAGTAGTTTATCCACCTGGTGCATCCGCACAGTACCGATATCCAGGCGTGCAACTTCCTATAGCTGGTATAGAATTTTTATTTTTATTTAAGATATAAAATTTCTATTTTTTGATATTCTATGCTATTTCTTCATGTAAATTTCAAACGGAATTAGATTTAATTTACCTTTTTCTCAAAATCATGAAATGAGAAATACTTTTATTCTAAAAATCATACAATTTATGTTGAAAGTGCTTAATTCTACACACTGAGGTATTTATAATTATTTATTATTATTGTTATTACGTGAAAATGATTCATCAGAAAGTTTTGACACATAAAAATTAAAATTCCTCTGATTAAGTTAGCTTGTTTATTTAATTCTATATTGAATAACTTTCTTTCCAATTATTCAATATTTTTTATTATTAAAAATATAAGTATTTTTACGGTATCAAATTTATCAGAACTCATCTTTCATCGAAAAGACAGGAATCACATTTACGAAAGCAAATCGGATACTAAAATGTTCTGTTTAAGTTTACAAAAATATATATTATCATTTTAAGAAATTTATTCTATAAATCTCTTTAAAATTCAAACAATTCATCTATTTAAATAATTTTAATCGACTGCAAACAAACTTGAGGAAAATTGTTTATAATTAATTTTATTGACACGAATATCAATTGTTATTGCAGCTCCAGCTAATGTGTGGATGCCTATTTCGGAGGAAGAGTTGAATTCAGGTTTTAATTATCTTGCACCTTTGGATGGGTTTTCAATTCAACAATACATGGAATTAATTGAAGGTGAATATGTTTTAGCTTCATTAAAAGCATTTAACTCAAATATTTGTCGTTATATACAAAAAAATTAATATAATTTTCATATTGGGTTGCAATTAAATAATTATAAATAAGTTATAAAAATGAATTTCTTTCAAATGCATGAATCTTAGAAACACTCTCAATTATAACTAATATCTCAATTATATTAATATTATTAAACAATATATAACAATAAATTATAACAATATTAATGTTTCGTTCATATTCAGAAGTATTTTAAGCAGTAATAATTATCTTTTATCAATTTAAGTTGATATGAATTATGTAAAAATAAAAACAAATTCAAACAATATATTTTAAAAATAAAATTATCTGTATCAGAAATAGATTTAATGTGTATTGACAAAAATATATGCATTTAATTTTTATTTAAAGCCTTATTAATATAAGTGTTAATTAATTATATTTAGACTATATAACTGATGATAATTAACAATATACTCTAATTTTATAAAAGCAAAGTTTTTTATTCATTAGTACTTAGTTAAATACTTTCATATATTTATTAATCGATATGTTGTCTCTATTTAAAAATTAAGCTGATGATGTTATTTAAAAATGTTACGACTTGATTAAAATTTTCATGTTGGTTATATGTTTTAAACTGATAAAATGAAAGAAAATATCCATAAAATACACTACTGGCCTTTAAAACTGCTACACCAGGAAGAAATGCAGATAACAAAATGATATTTATTGGAAAAATATATTATACTAGAAATAACAAGGATTAAATTTTCAAAAAATTTGGCTGGGTAGATCCTGAGAAATCAGTACCCAGAACAACCACCTCAGGCAGTAATAACTACAGTTATACGCCTGGGCATTGAGTCAAACAGAGATTGGATTGCATGTACAGGTACAGATGCCTATGCAGCTTCAACACGATGCCACAGTTCATCAATCGTAGTGACTGGCGTTTGGTGACGAGCCAGTCGCTCGGCAACCATTGACCAGACGTTTTCTATTGGTGAAAGATCTGGAGAACGTGCTGGCCAGGGAAACAGCCGAACATGTTCCGTATCAAGGAAGGTCCGTATAATACCGGCAACATGCTGTCGGGCATTATCCTGCTGAAACGTTGGGTTTCGCAGGGCTCGATTAAAGGGTAGAGCCACGGGTCGTAACACACCAGAAATGTAACGTGCACTGTTCAAAGCACCGTTAATGCGAACAAGAGGTGACCGAGACGCGTATCCAATGGCACCCCATACCATCACGCCAGGTGATGGGCCAGTATGACGATGACGAATGCACGCTGCCAGTGTGCGTTCACCACGATGCTGCCAAACACGGATGCGGACCATCATGATGCTGCACACAGAACCTGGATTCATCTGAAAAGATGACGTCTCGCCATTCGTGCGCCCAGGTTCGTCGTTGATCACACCATTGAAGGCGTTTTTGTCTATGACGCAGCGTCAAGGGAAGCCGCAGCCATAGTCTCCGAGCTGAGAGTCCATGCTGCTGCAAACGTCATCGAACTGTTAGTGCAGACACTTGTTGTCTTCCAAACGACCCCGTTTCTTGACTCACGGCTCGTGACGTGGTTGCACGATCCATTACGGCCACGTGGATAATATGCCTGTCTTCTCGGCTGCTAGTGATAGGTGGCTGTTAAAATCCCGCATGGCGTTCCGTATTACCGTCCTGAACCCATCGATTCCATATTCTGCTAACGGTCATTGGATATCGACCGACGCGAGCAGCAATACTGCGATAAGATAAACCGCAATCCCGGTACGATACAATTCGACCTTTATCAAAGTCAGAAACGTGCTGGTACGTATTTCTCCTTCTTACATGAGGCATCACAACAACTTTTCACCAGGCAATAACGTTCAAATGCAATTTGTGTATGAGGAACCGACTGAACAATTTCCCCATTTAAACACAATGTAGATGTCGCTACTGGCGCCTGCTTTGTATGAATGCGCTGAAAAGCTAATCATTTGCATATCATAGCACCTTCTTCCTTTCGTAAAAATTTCACGTCTGTAGCATGTCGCCTTCTTTGTGTAGCAATTTTAATGGCCAGTAGTGTATTTGTTTTAGTTTGACCCAAAAAATGTGTATGCAGTTCCCATACTTACACAACATTGTTTTAGAATCATCTGACAGAAAAAAAAATGATTTTTACTAAATGCTTATACTCAGAATTATTATTTTTGTTCTTAATAAAATGTTTGTAGATTAAATCTTTTCCTTTTTGCTTTGCAGTTGCAACAGGCTTTGAAACTAATAACAGATATGTTGTAAAGAATACACAAGATCAAATAATCTTTATGGTATATGAAGGTAATTCTTTTTGATTATTACGAATTAATTTGTATCATTCTGCAATTTATTAGAGTGTACTAAATATATTTAGGGGATCATTCATTTGATTAACCACAGATTGATTGTTATTGAAGAAAAAGACTTTAGTTTAGATACTTTATTTTATTTGCCTGACCTAAATTACTAAATTTTTGCATTATTGCATTGCTAATATGACATCAGGTTTCTCTAATTTTCGTAAAATTATTTATTTATTAATAAAAGTTACTCTGAAATTTTTAAATGAGTTTACAAAGAAACACTATAAGTTAAATTTTAATTGAAAAAGAGAAGTTTCAACGTTTGACAGCGACGTATATATTTTATAGTCTATATTAACTGATGTATGAAGTTTATGATTAATAATAAGATTAACATATACCAGTTAATAATATTTCAATATAACTTTAATGTTGATGATTTTCTAAGCATTTGGAATTTCTAAAATTTCCTACACTTTGCTGCTTATTTATATATATTATTACATATCAAAAGCAAATTATTCGTGTACTTCCAACACAATTATCATTATTTCATTAATAAATATCTAAGCAATATATTTTTTTATATTCTTTAACATTTGGCTGTTAATAATGAATAATTCAGAGGTAATAATAATTTACTTCTGAATATCCATCATTAGTAGCAAGATACATGTGAAGGTTGAAGTCTTGATCATAATCTTCCGGTATAATGGGTATCTATATTTTATTGGTGATTGCACAATCATCGTGATGTAGATTTATGCAGTTTCATCACTCATGAAAACATCTATGCAATTCAACATTTTCGCAATTCATAAAAAGCATAGTTATTCTTTGATTTGCAAAAAATATTTACTCACGATAACTAAATATGTGTTTGTTTAATGTCATGTATATATTTTTAAATCATTCCAAGATGAATTTTTAATCGATTAATTTCGATTAAAATTTTAAAATTCATTTGAAAAGAAAATTATGGTCACTATTTAATGAAACAAAATTTTAACATATATATATATCGTATCACAAATTGTTTCAGTAATTTAGTAGTAGGGACAAAATTTTTAGCTTAGAATTTTATGTAAATACTTTTTCGAATCAGTAAATTCATTCAAGTTGCCTTGACATCAAATAAGTGTTTTACATTCTAATCAACAAAGGCTTTTTTGTAAGACCAGAGGCGAAATTAAATTCGTACATTCAAAAACTGTTCGGTGGAGATGATTTAAAATCACACATTTCAAAATATTGAAACTAATTACGAAATGAAAAAAGCACAAGTGATTTCTCCAAAATTTGCTTTAAAGGAATAGTTGAGCTCACCGTCGCTTTGTAATAGGACAATGCTATTCGGAGCATAAGGTCCAGGTTCGATCCCAGACACTATGGGAGATAGATGTTGTGCTTATGCATGCTTATTAAGTGGAGGCTTGTTGGTTTTCCAAGCTTCCTTCTTTACGACATATTAATACGGCTCACAACATTTGAAAATTTTTTCTTGAAAGCAATATACGTGAGGAGTATAAAAATGCCATACAACAGCATTCGGCCGGCCATGAAGTTGTCTATTTCATGGTGCTAAAAAGTATGTAGTTACTTACTAATATCAGGTGTTAAAAAGTATGTAGTTAAAAAAAATGTTTCAAATTCTATTCATTGATTGTAAAAGTTTCATTAGCATTTATGATTGATACTTTCACTCTTCTTAAAGACTTCTTGAGAAACCACCTTAGAAAGAGGAACTTTTTCACTTTAGAGTAAGTTTAATATATTCTTTTAATTTTCAATTGAATTGACCTCGATATTTCTTTTAGTTCAAAATATTTTCAATTTCTAAAGCAATTATTATCATTGCCCTCCCCCATTTATCTACTTTGAAAAAATTCACGTTTTTTAAATCCATTTAGGTCTATGTGTTTAGTATCTACAGAATTTCACGAAATCGTGCACCTCTTACTAATATCAGGACAGTTTTTATTTTCCTTTATTTGAACTTATGATTTAATATTTAAGTTATTTTGCATATTTATTATTGGCAATATAAAAATGAAATTCACGGGGAATACATTAATAAATTATCTTTTTCTTAAGAATTCGAAAAGCAATTTATTTTATTCTCTTTTTTAAACTCTTTTTCTTCTGATATAAATCTTATATTTAATAATACTGCATTTTGTTTGATGTGCTTTAAAATATTCTTTGGATTATAAAATATTAAAGCAATTTTTTTGGTTTAATTGAAATATTCAAGATACATGATCTTATTAAATACATTATCTTTATAATCTGTTCTATTTGTTTGATTTGTTGCATTGTTATAACCATTTGTTTGAGCACAATATTTGTGTGTGTGTGTATACTTTGTAAAAGCATGATTAATTCTAATCATGGATGTTTGCAAAAATAACTGCATTCATAGTGTTTATTAATAAGGTAACTAGCATTTTAATAAGATTTCTTATCCAGGAACGTTTACTTTTGACGAAGGACTTGTTTTTGCCTATGAGAACAGATTTTACCAGGTCTATAATTTAAAGTGGATGCTAAATTATTAGAAACTTGAACTCATAAAGATTGAAAAGCATAGAAAATTTAAACTAAAATAACTGAGAATCATCTACCTTGAGAGTTTTTTTAATAGTTTCAACAGTATTTTATGATTGCAAAAGTTTGAAACAATTAAAATTTTTTAAATCAAAGGGTAATTATGTATCAATAATATGTTTTCTAATTTAGTGAAAATATATAAAAGTTATGTTTAAATTATTTGTGTTATTTCTTTTCATTATTTTTTATTTCTTTTTATTATTTATTCATTTAATTAAATTATATACTTGAGATAATGAACTATATAAGATGTAAAATTTTAATAATACATTATTTTTTAGATAGTAGACTTATTGATCGTATGATGTGCGGTCCCTTGCGAGCCTTTGATATAAAAGTTATTGATTATAAAGGAGTTGAGGTCATTCATTTAAGTCGGAATATGAATTGCCAATACTGTTGCTGTCCTTGTTGTTTACAAGTACATTTTATTTTCTGTTTATATTTAGAATGTATGTTTGAAAGTTAATATTCAAATGTGTGTAATATATATGGAAAATCAATGCAGTTATTTGAGTAAAAATTGCATTTTCATATTACAATTGATTAAACTATTTTGGATTAGAATGAAATTAACAATGTTCAAATAATAATTGTAGCATTTTGTTTCTATTTTAATGAAGCGTATTAAAATGATTTCTTTCCGTGAAAGTAATTAAAAATGATTAGTTGTTTACAAAGAAGGGTTATTCTTAATGATAATTCTTTCATCTATTTTTGTATAATCTATTCTTTTCATCTCATATGTTTCTTAAAAATAAAAATAAAATAATAATTCTTAAAGAAAGATCTTCGTAAAAATAAGTAAATAATTCAGTTTTAAAATACTTTATTAACTAAAATAATAATGGGTTAAAGTAAACAAAAATAAGGAAAATGTCTCTTATTTTTGAAACAATGTACTTCAAATACATTCATATAATTTTAAGGTGAACGGAATATGCAACAATAAAATATAAAAGTATAAAAAAGAATTGAAAACCTCTTAAACATCAAAAATAACTATTGTTTACTCACTGAAATATTTCCGAAACAGATACAAAACTAATTTAAATTTAGTTTGTGGTATCTGCTTTAATTTTAAGCTGCCAATCTGTTCCAGGATTGTATTAGTTTGTCGTATAAAATTAGAAATCAAAGAGACTATTTTTAATTGCATTTAAGAAATTACGCGATTGAAAACGGGATATAATAATAGAGAAATTAAACTACATAATAATATATATAATTCAAAAAATAAATAATTGATAAAAAGGAAGAGCTTAGAGACTACTTAATCAAAATACCCTGCTTGAGAATTTTACAAACATATTAATAAAACAAGTTAAAAATTGGATTGTAGAGTTAATAACATTGTTCAGCATGCATTATTTTTCTGGATCTCAGTTTTAGTTTTCTTTTCGATGATACAACTATATAATATCTATCTATCTATCTATCTATCTATATATATATCTATATATATATTTGTATTTTCTTATTAATAATTCAATAAAATATTATTTATACATTTTTAAAGTTATCATCAATGCACACATCACTTTAAGAACATCATAAAATAATGTCCATTAAAATTATACTTTGATAAATACAATGACTTAAGCCTTATATTAATGCTCATCCTATTTGTAGCATAATAAGTATGCCTTGTATTGTCATATTCTGTAGCTCTGTCAAACAGGAAAGAATACGTTTAAGAATTTGCTCTCAATTGTGTTTGTTGTTGTTGTTATTGTTGCTTACTGATGTTAAGTATATACTTTTTTATTTTTCGTCTCTTGATAAGTGCTGTGCTTACGAATCTGCTTTTAAGTTCAATTTTTGGAATAATTGTTTTAAATATATTTTATTTAAGTGAAATCTGATATTACGTTAGTTATATTATAAAGGACTATATGTTTTTTCATTTAAATAACTGATTTGATATTATTAACTTTAAAATAAAACGTAATTATAAATTTTCTGCATAACGTTTTGGCTTTTTAATACATTATTGTTTAATAAATTGCAGGAGATGCAGGTTCTTTCACCCGTGGGGAAAATAAATGGTATAGTCAAGCAAGAATGGAGTATTTGTAAACCATCGCTTAGCGTTAAAACTGATAGGGAAAAAACAGATTTTAAAATATGCGGTCCGGCTTGTATGTGTTGTTCTGATATAGATTTTCAGGTAAAAATTAAGATGGTGGCTTAATAATTTAAAAAAGATATATTTCATATAGTTTGTGTGTATATAGGGTGAATGAGAGGTTCTATCATTTCTTAGTAGTCGATATTATTGTACAAGTCTATGCAGTAAACGCTTGTTCTTATGAGCCTCTAATTTACTAGTCACTAGTTCTTACCATGATACCTTATACACAATGATAATTTTTACTCCTATTTACGAACTAAAATTCCGAAAAATCTCTTTAACAAGTTTCTTTTCATAAAGCTTTTTTTTTCATTATTTTTTCTTATTTATAATTTGATATTTTTAAAATTTTATTTTTTTATATAAGTTCCGAGAACTTGATTCCTTTTTGAACAACAAAGTGACACGTGTTGGTATTCCAAATATTTTGGGAACAATAATTAAAAAGACTCATGGATATCAAACATGTGAACTTCAATGTCAAATTCAACTCCTTTTCTCTCCTTAGACAGGGACAGAATATAATTTAGACAGAG
>JAPDSC010033912.1:27390-89439 GCA_026290005.1 Latrodectus geometricus | reverse complement strand
ACTCATGTTTGGAAATGACAGTTTTAGCAAGTTATAACAGAAGTTTTTTTTTTAGTTTTAGCAGTTATGACAGCAAGAATTTTTAAAAAAAATGTAAATACGAGCAATGCACAACTCATTTATATTAGTTTGGGGAAAAAGTAATCCATTATTTTTTCGGTAGACGTCTATAGTGATCGATATCTCGTGAGGTATCTATCAAACAATTTCAGATTTATGCTCGTTGGAAAGGTGACATTTGACACTAAAATATCCTCTTGTGGTTTTTTGTTTTATTAATTCAGTTACGAGTACAAGGTTTTAAAAATGGAAGACAACAAACAGAAAATTCGATACATTTTCGTTTTTCTCTTGTAACGGCGAAAAAGATAGCCGGGTGGCTAAAATTGTGAAAGGTGTTTATCGTCCTATATAAGACTGTAACAACCAGTTACGTACAATTTTTATTTCGTCGATTCCGTTCGGATATTTTTGATGTTAGAGATGCACCTCGCATGTGGATACAGCATCGTCGAAAATGTCTATAAAATATCAAAACTGATCGAAGTTAACCGCATGTCAGCAGTCATAACACGCAAGACCTAAAAATCTACATGAAAGCTGTTTTAAACCTTTTTACAAAGCGAATCCAAAAGAAATTACATAAAGTTCACGTAAAAAAAATGGATTTCTTTTTCCCCAAACTAATATATTTCTCACGTGATGTTTCTTTTATTTGGATATTCATTTAATACTATTCCATAAGATTTATAATTTTAGGGCAATTCTGAAATGTTGGTTTCCATTTTATTATTTAAATTTTATAGCTTAGATGTTATTTATCTTTAGTAATTTTAATATGCGTCTACTATTTTTTCAGAATTAAAGGGAAGTTCTGACTTATTATCATTTGTTCCTATTAATTTTGAAACTCATCACTGCATAAATATTTCATATAAATTTATTTTAGCTAATACTTATGAGTTTATTTTAATATATTTATGATATTATACTAATGAGATATTTTGCAAGAAGAATCACATTTAAATTATTTTGATTACTATTAGTTTTCATATTAGCCGTGTTTAGAATTTATTCAAATCAACTCAACAAATCCTTACAGCAACTCTTGCTAAATGATAGTATTTATATTTCCGAATATATAAAACATTATTTTCTTAAAAGCAACTACATGAATGAAAAAATTCTCAAAGTTATTAGAAATATTTAACTACATTGCTTTTCTGATTATTCATTATTGAAAAAAATTTCCTGTACAAGATTTCCTATTCTAATGTAAAATTTCTGTTTTAAAATTATTTAAACGTATTTAAAATTATAATCTCCATTAGAAAATTAAAATTTTATTAGATGTATCCTTTTAAGCATAATATCATTAAATTATATATAAAAATTATATTGTTGCTCATTCCCTTTTATTGCTATTAATTTTATTTAGTGATGACTGGGTTTGAAAGAAACAACAGATATCTCGTGAAAAACAACGAGGGTCAAATAATCTACATGGTTTGTGAAGGTAAACGTTTTTGAGAGTATTTTTGAATTTATGCGTGTATTTAAAATTTTCTTCTTTTTTTTAATAAAACAATGATATGCATATTTTTTTCTTTATAAAACAATGATATGTATAGAAAATATGGCTTATTAACTTTTCAAATGTATTATTTTTAAAATTATTTTTTTAATTATTAAAGGATTTTATATTTAATATATTTTAATTCCCATATTTCTTAAACTCACACAATAAAACCAGAAATGAAAGGTATGCAAAATGATACACCAGATCCAGAGAATAATGTATTACGAACATTAAAATTTGGGAGCAGTTAAATGAAGAAACGCTTTATACGAGTCACGTGTTCCCAAATAAACTTCTCTTATCGACTAATTTACTGCCAAAACTGTCTAGACTGAAATGATGGTTCATCCAGGTTTACTCTACCAAATGTGGAACCAGTTTTTTCAAATTAACGTACAACACTCATACAGATTTTACAGTAATTAAGCCTCAGTATGTGTTAGTCCCAATTTCTGCGATATAAACGCAATGTCTCAACGGCATTTTGTCCATTCAGATGAAAAACGTTAGTAGTTTCTTCACTTGTTTACTTTAACACCGCGTAATGAACAGCTTTACGATAGAAAGCCTTTTTTAAGTGTTTTAACACTACATAAATTGTTCAAAGGGGAGACTTTTCGTAAATAATGTAACATATTCACGTTTCACAAGGAAAGAAACTCGGAAAACTCTCATGCACCAATCGCAACTGATGTGAATGCAGAAAGTAGAAATACAAATATTCTTTCTTTGTTCAACAGCAGCTTGGAGCGAACCCAGAACCTTTGGTTTTGGAGAATACTTTGGTTTAACAAACAGGCCACTGTGAGCTCTCACGTTGTTTGCTTGTAAATACCATAGTGTTCATAGAGTAAGAAAGCAAGACATGTGAGGTATACATTTCAAAGTTTTTTTCTTTTCATAGAGTGTTGATGTCAGTCTTGTTGGTGTCTTATGGCCAATCTTAAAATTAAACTTACCTTATTCAGTTTTTTCATTTGAAGCAGAATCAGTAAATTATATATATATATATATATATATATATATATATATATAGAAATTTAATAAAGTATGCGAAGAAAAATTGTGAAGTTTAACAAAATCATTGCAGCAAAATTTGTGAAATATTTCAGCATTAAAAAAGAAAGTTGTGCTTTCTATTAGACACATTACAATTGTTCAATTTTTTCTTCCTAGTCAGTCAAGTGCCAACCCTTTCCAAGCTACAACTGTCTTTCTAAAACTATAGTATTTCATGATGTTCCAATTAAAAATAGATGTTGCCATTTGAAAGTTAAAAATTTTGTAATGGAAATAATAATTGTTAGATTTTAATTATCGAATTTTGATCAGTTTCTGTAGATGATGCTACTTTATTTTCTTAAAACTACCCAGTATGTATGTATGTATTTAAATATATATTTATAATTGGTATGCACAAATATTTTCTTTTTTATATACACTAAATTTTTTAACGATATTTGTCTGAATTAATTTTTCAGACAGTAAAACCTTTGATCGTGATTGTTTTGGATCTTATAGAGCATTTAATATAAAAATCTTGGATTCCAGAGGGATTGAAGTCATTCAATTAAGTCGCAAAATGAATTGCGACTGTTGTTGTTGTCCGTGTTGCTTACAGGTAAATTTAAGTTTCTTTTTCATTAAGATTGTGTAACTGAAAAATTAATTTGTAAATATTTGTATGCAATGATAGATATAAAAATATGCAATTACATATTGCATCTTAAATTACTATCTTGAAGGTATTAACAAGTATATGTGTGACACGTTTATGGCCTCTTCCAAGGTGAACTCCAAATTTCATAGTTTCTTCAAACCTCTTATTCATGACCGAGATACCTTTAATAGATATTGGTCCAATGAATTACAAACTGCGTAGGATTCTTTCTATGACGAGATTCACAAACTGCTGACCAAGACGGATGTTCAACTAAAGAGACCGTTACTAAGCCCGAAAGATCGATTAAGTATGACAACTTCTGCAAGCGATTTATAACCTAATCTGTTTTGCATAAACCTTCCTCTTTTTCCCAAACATACAAATTTAGACATTTTTCTTCTACAATTGACAACTTTTCACAGTTTTGCATTTTATTACCTATAATTCTTGTTCAGCATTGTTAATATTATTTCTATATACCATTTTGGTCAGTTATTGAATTTTATGTTTTTTCCTAAAAATGCGCCCTCTGGAGGATATTTTGAAACTCAATTTTACTTTTTTAAAATTTTGTGAGCGTATTTCGAATATATACAAAATTTCGTTAATTTCCTTTCACCCGTTTGAGCTGTAATATGAGGTTTATAGGGAAAATTTAACTATAACCACCCTCAATATATATATACATTATGATTTTAAGGTTTTAAATTTGTCAAAAATTTATCATTAGACTTTTATATTACAGTTCATTTAAATCATAAAATTAGGATTCACGTATAACGAGCTAAATATCAAAGAAATTCATATGAAGAGCACAATGAGAATTTTCCCAAAATTATTATGGAAAAACATTATTTTTTTAAAATTTGAATATCGTATTATATTTAATACACTACTGGCCATTAAAATTGCTACACCAGGAAGAAATGCAGATAACAAAATGATATTTATTGGACAAATATATTATACTAGAAATAACAAGTGATTAAATTTTCAAAAAATTTGGCTGGATAGATCCTGAGAAATCAGTACCCAGAACAACCACCTCTGGCAGTAATAACAGCAGTTATAAGCCTGGGCATTGAGTCAAACAGAGATTGGATTGCATGTACAGGTACAGATGCCCATGCAGCTTCAACACGATGCCACAGTTCATCAACCGTAGTGACTGGCGTTTAGTGACGAGCCAGTCGCTCGGCAACCATTGACCAGACGTTTTCTATTAGTGAAAGATCTGGAGAACGCGCTGGCCAGGGCAACAGCCGAACATGTTCCGTATCAAGAAAGGTCCGTTCAATACTGGCAACATGCGGTCGGGCATTATCCTGTTGAAACGTAGGGTTTCGCAGGGCTCGAATAAAGGGTAGAGCCACGGGTCGTAACACACCAGAAATGTAACGTGCACTGTTCAAAGCACCGTTAATGCGAACAAGAGGTGACCAAGACGCGTATCCAATGGCACCCCATACCATCACGCCAGGTGATGGGCCAGTATGACGATGACGAATGCACGCTGCCAGTGTGAGTTCACCACGATGCCGCCAAACACGGATGCGACCATCATGATGTTGTACTCAGAACCTGGATTCATCTGTAAAGATGACGTCTCGCCATTCGTGCGCACAGGTTCGTCGTTGATTACACCATTGAAGGCGCTTTTGTGTATGACGCAGTGTCAAGGGAAGCCGCAGCCATGGTTTCCGAGCTGAGAGTCCATGCTGCTGCAAACGTCGTCGAACTGTTCGTGCAGACACTTGTTGTCTTCCAAACGACCCCGTTTCTTGACTCACGGCTCGTGACGTGGTTGAACGATCCATCACGGCCATGTGAATAATATGCTTGTCTTCTCGGCTGCTAGTGATAGGTGGCCGTTGAAATCCCGCATGGCGTTCCGTATTACCGTCCTAAACCCATCGATTCCATATTCTGCTAACAGTCATTGGATCTTGATCGACGCGAGCAGCAATACTGCGATAAGATAAACCGCAATCCTGGTATTCTACAATTCGACCTTTATCAAAGTCAGAAAGATGCTGGTACGCATTTCTCCTTCTTACACGAGGCATCAAAACAACTTTTCACCAGGAAACAGCGTTCAAATGCAATTTGTGTATGAAGAACCGGCTGAACATTTTCCTCATTGAAACACAATGTAGGTGTCGCTACTGGCGCGTGCTTTGTCTGAATGCGCTGAAAAGCTAATCATTTGCATATCACAGCACCTTCTTCTTTTCGTATAAATTTCACTTCTGTAGCATGTCGCCTTCTTGATGTAGCAATTTTAATGGCCAGTAGTGTATTTAGTTCCTCACGACTTGTTATTTCGAAATTTGTAATAAGTAATTGGAATGCAACAAAGGAACAAATGCAATGATTACCCCAGAATTTCAAATAACTGAAAACTTTCCCATATTTATGTCAATGATATTATACAATTTCCCTTAAAATTTCAATACTTTTAGTAAATGATATCTATTTACAATGCCAATTATAAAGGCAGCAACATTATTAATACAGTTAGTCTCAACACCTTGAATATCTCCATCTCTGACTTTCAGATTAGAAAACTTGATAAAAGTCGACGAAATATTGTAAAGATTTTCATATAAAAAAACATATTTAATAATTTATAACATTATAATAAAACAAATCCTATTACTTTGATTAAACATCAATATATACATTTACTGCCGAAAGTTTGCGCATTCTTTTTTATTCACGCCAAAATATATATTACTTGAAGGTTTAAAAAAACACTATACACTTTTAACTGACTCATTAAACTCATATATTTACACTAAGAAAACAAATGAGCCAACTTATCCCAAATTTAAGAATACTCGTCAAATGACATTCAAAAGCCTCGTAAAAAATAAGCATACATTAGAAAAAAATTAGCAATCACCAATCATTTGTTGAGCGTTTATTTTCTCAAGGGATGATTTCAAAATAAGTTTGAATTCTTTTCAAGTCTAATGTTCTATTTTTGCTGTAGAATGTTTTCTAGAAAACATAGCAAGTAAAAAAAGTGAGATAATTGTTGATGAAGAAAAGTTTATAGTAAATCTTTGGAAATCTGGGAAATCACTCAGAGAAATTACTTAGACAGTTAATAGAAGACATTCCTCTATCCAAAAAGTTATTAACAGCTTTAAATTAATAGGTGTTTTAACATCAAAACCAAAAACTGGCCTGGCCGTTCTAACGCACTGAAGCTTTGAGAAATCTGTTTTGTAATTCGGTCTGTAAAAGAAATGCTCGACTGTCAACATCAAAATTAGCAAAAAGTGTAGCTAAGAGATTTCAGAAAAAAAAATGTTAGTTAACTACAATTCGAAGAGTTTTGAAAAAGAACGATTTTCATGCTAGAGAAAGCAAATTTTGCTTTCACCTGATTTTGCTTTTGAAATAAGCAGCAAATTTTGCTTTTGGAATAAAAGGATAGAAATATGTCAGGAGGAAATGAGGCTCAGAACCCAAGAAAGGAAACGTTCTTCCAACTGTCAAACAAGGAGGAGAAAGCGCAATGATTGTGGGGTATATGGGAAGCAGTGAGGTTGGTAACCTGGAGTTATTTGAATCGATAATGAATAAAATTGATTACTTGAACATATTAACAAGAAACCTTAAACAAAGTGCCCGTGCACAAATTTTATTGAATGAAGATTATTTCTTCCAGCAGGAAAATGGTCCAAAGAATACAGCGCACAATAAGCAGTTCTGGTTTCTGTATCATATGCCAAACCAACTGCATACATTTTTCCAGATTTAAATTCCATTGAACATTTGTGGGATTTGCTTGAACGAATAATCAGAGAACATCACGTAATCATCCAAAGAAGTTATTAAATCTGTTATGAAAGAAGAATGGGGAAAAAAAAAACAACTTCAGAAGAGACATCAAAACTTATTCAATCAATACCTAATAAATTGAGAAAAGTTTAAAAAAGAAAAGATTACCCTACCAAATATTAAATTCCCGAAAATTAGGATTAATTTTAACATTTTCATTAGTGTGCGCTGACTTCTGATACATGTGATTTCTCATTTTATAACTCACGTATATTTTCTATTTTATAATTGAAATAGAAAATATAAAATGAATTTCCTTCTTTACTTCAATTCAATAGTTCTCTTTCATCAACCGCTGAGTAGGTAAATATCTTAATCTTATAATATTATATTAATTTACAAGTCAAAAATACTGAAACAAGAAATAGTATTGCAAACATAAAATAAGATGTATATTAATGCATAAAGTGTATGAAAAGCCAATTTGGTAAACTTTGCGGTATCATGAATCATTAGAATGTTGACCATAGTTTTGGTTTCTCAATATCCCGAATGAAAGACATGAGAGTCACTAGTACGATGATAAAAGTGAACGCTGAAATAGTTTGAAGTCATTTTTCCTGAAGAATCCTGGTTTAGTCCAAATTACTGTGATAATTTTGCTTTTTACTATGGAGAAAGTACATTGTAGTATCCATTCGGCTCACACGACATTGATAACACAAATGCCATACTCTCTTATATTTCTTACTGTGATTATATAGGTGCCATTCGATACATACCATGATCACTTATTTTCCGTACCACAGGTACATTTGACAGCAAACACTACACTGCCATTAAGTTAAACAATGTAATTCTACCTTGTCTTTCACCATTACGAATTTCCCAGCAGTACAATGCATGAACATATATTCACAGTACTTAAATTATCCTGATCTTCTTTGTTGCTGAACTTGCTTGACAATTACTCAGGCCAATATACTTTCAAGGCTCTTTTCTTAATTGAAAAATATCTTGAAAATTGTGTGGTGGAGTAACTCACTCTCCACCAATCACGAAGTTGAATATGATATTGTAATGAAGTTTCGCAAAAGGCTGTACCCATATAATCCATTCAGTATCTGTTTGATTCCACGCTCAAACAGATAAGTTCTGTTATTAAAGTCTGAAACGATTGTCTTGAGGAACAGAACTCTGCATTTGAACTCCCTGAAAGTTTAACATCTCCCTCTTGTTACTACAATATTCAATAAATATCATTTCGATTCTTCAGATACATCAATTTTTATAGTTAGTTGTACACAGGGAGTAATCAAAATAATAAAAACACCTTAGATTTATAAACACTCCTGTATTAGTATGGAGTAAGAACACTTTCATCTTAAAATATAATTTGAAATAACCTAGTAATTGTTTCATAGATGTGATGAATAATATTTAGAGGAATATTGTATCATTCTTCATTTAGATAGGGAAAGTTTGTGGATGAGATGTCAGTGTAGGCTACAGATTCTGTATTGAACGTCTTAAAATATACTTTAACGGTTCAATTATATAGATTTATTTCTTGAAAAAAATCTCGTCTAAAGTTTCCGTTTTTTGCACTGAAATATATATCACAATGGGCTGAATTTTCTTGTATGTGTGTAAATACTTTTTATTTATTTAGGTTTATTCGGCAGAAATACTTTTGCAAACATATCGGAACAATCTGTTTTAATTATTTTCAGGAAATGAGTGTAATTTCTCCAACAGCTCGATTACATGGCAAAGTGAAACAAATGTGGAGTTGCTGCAACCCAAAACTTCAAATTATGACAGATGGTGTAAATACAGATCTTGAAATTGATGGTCCAGCTTGCATGTGTTGCAGTGACATAGTTTTTAAGGTAAAATTATAAGACATAATTATTAATCATTTAACGGATATTTTTTTGGTAAATTTATATTAAATCATAAAAAAATCAGCCATGATAACATTTTTTTGTAACATTTAATGATGAAAGAACTTACTAATATAATCTTAATCATATTAGATATAAGAATTAAACGAATCTAAATGTATTTTGTTGATACTGTGGCCAAAAGAAAAAAATAAAGTTTCAATACATAAACTTCATATTTTATATATTGAATTTAAATTTTTGTGGCATTTTGTTAACAAAGTATATATACACTTAGATTCACATAATTCTTATACTTAACAAGATAAATATTTACTAACATCGTATTTCCTTCATGTGAAATTTTTCTTAACATCATATAATTTTTAATTTGTGTAAAAAACTCACTTATTCTTATTTTAAATGCATTTATATTTTGAATAAACATTAATAAAATATATTTTTGGGGTGGAATATTTATTGTTTAATTTTAATTTGTAAAAATATAAATCAGAATAGAAAATTCTGTATGTACAAAAATGTCTTTAAGAAATCAATATCTTTATCAATTTCTTAATAACATATAAACACAAGAATTATATTTACGAAATCAATTACTTGGTATATTTATTACGATTCAATAATTAATGTTTTTATTTTACATATTAAGTTAAGCATTCTTACCTTTCACTTAGCGTATTTTTCTCGAAAAAGAGAAATCTTGTAAAATTGCATATTTCCTATAATTTTCGAAGTAAAAAAAATTCTTTATTGCCCAAAATTATAACTTAGAAAAGTTAAAAAAGAATCTTTGTTTAAAAATTTAAAGAGCTATATAATTTGTCTCTTATTGAAAAATCATCATTCAAGTGAACGTTAATACTTTCTCTTTAATTATTGTGAAAAATCTAATAATAATTTGAAAATGCTTGGCATAAGCAAATCATTAAAGTTTTTTATAAGTTTTCACATTAGATTTAAAAAAGTTCTTTTTTTAATTTTATTGATCTTTCAAAATTATGATTGTCTGACATTTTTTCTTAAATTATTATGTTCTATTAGCATACAAAAAAGCACAAAATCTGTTAACTAAAATATATGATATTTAACTAATGGAGAGAGGCTTTTTTACAAAATGGAGTTAAAACGAGATTCATATAATAGTTTCAAACTATATACATCTTCTCGACTGACAAAAAAGAAAAAAAAAACGAAAACGATAAAATAGTTTGTTTTATTCTCACTTTTCAGAACGAATACTTTTTAATAATGATTTAAATTTTCTTTAGACATCATATATATATATATATATATATATATATATATATATATATATATATATAATAGGTTTTCTTTTAATTATCATTAACTTTGACCCGAAATCATATTATTGGTCACTAAGAAACTTTTTAAAGGACTTTATAAAAAATAAAAATAAAAAAACTGATAGCAAAGCATTTAATAAAAATTCGTATAAAATATGTGTTATCTTTTTTTTATAATCTAAAATGACTTCTTGATTACAAAAATATGCTAAGAAGTTTAACTAAATTTTAATTTATAAGTTCGAATGCGCTGCTCAACGATGATGTTTTAAACATGAGGGTTAAAATTTAAAGTGGCTTCAAGACCAATACGAGATTCAAGCCTGTGGTGAGATTTGCAGCTTTGAGCTATTGATTAGAAGGCAAGATCGTAAACCATTCGGCTGCCAACTTGGCATTCTATTTATAAAGTAGTCTTAACACTAGTTGTGCTTTGAATTTCTGTTACGATTTTTTTGAACACTGTCATATACAGTTTACTTCCTTCAAATTTCACTGCTAAAAATTTAAAAATTAAAGTATTTCATTAAAAAACAAGTTTTTTGAGAAAAATGTTCCTGGATTTATTATTAATATTAGGTTAGGGAAAAGAAATCCATTATTTTTACGTGAACTTTATGTAACTTCTTTTGGATTCACTTTGTAAAAAGGTTTAAAACAACTTTCATGTAGATTTTTAGGTCTTGCGCGTTACGACTGCTGACATGCGGTTAACGTCGATCATTTTTGATATTTTATAGACATTTTTGACGATGCTGTATCCACATGCGAGGTGAATCTCTAACATCAAAAATACCCGAATGGAATCAACGAAACAAAAATTGTACGTAACTGGTTGTTACAGTCTTATATAGGACGATAAACACCTTTCACAATTTTAGCCACCCGGCTATCTTTTTCGCCGTTACAAGAGAAAAACGAAAATGTATCGAATTTTCTATTTGTTGTCTTCCATTTTTAAAACCTTGTACTCGTAACTGAATTAATGAAACAAAAAACCGCAAGAGGATATTTTAGTGTCAAATGTCAGCTTTCCAACGAGCATAAATCTGAAATTGTTTGATAGATACCTCACGAGATATTGATCACTACAGACGTCTACCGAAAAAATAATGGATTACTTTTTCCCCAAACTAATATTATGAGACCACAACGGAAGTTCATTCGATTGTTGAAATTTCACTTTAAAACATTGGCTACTAATAATATGTATGTTTATTTTTATAGTACATGTGCATTGATCATTTTTCAGTGTTAATTTTATCGTATTTACATTTAAAATAATAACAATAGAAGCCCTTAGTTTTATGTTTACTGTAAAGAAGTCTGTGAATGTTTTAGATGTCTTATTTTAAAACATATTGTAAAATGAAACTCAAATTTTGAACTTAATTAATTATATGCTAGAATTAATTAATCTATTACATCTACTTAGAAACAATATTTTTGAATTTAGATATCAAATTCTTATGGAAATATTGTTGGAAATATCACTAAAAAGTGGATGGGATATTTTATGGAAGCTCGTACAGATGCTGACAATTTTGAATTGTCATTTCCACGTGAATTAACGATAAATCAAAAAATTATGCTAATTGGAACTACTCTGTTGCTCGTAAGTTTTATTAATATTCTTCTTTTGAACTGTACTTAAAATGATATGTAGTTAAAATAAATGTAATATGTAGTAGGGCACATCGTGTATGTGTTTTATACTATTACTATATTTAGTAAATGTTGTATAATCTTCATACAATTTTTTTATTATTAGGACTTCATGTATTTTGAGTTTTCCTCTGCTAAAAAATGATAAGATTATTGGAGAAAAGATATCTTAAGAAGAATATAGAAGCATCTATCGAAAAAAGTGAATTTTTATAAAAATTAATTTTTTTATCTTTATTTGCCATGTGAATATTTAAATAAATTTTAATGTAATGCCTTACAATTAATGTTTATAATTTTAATAATAATACTGTTTAGAAGATTTTGGTTATATTATAATTTTTCTTTAGTTTTTTTCTACTAGTACTATTTAGAAAGTATTGAAAAGTACTCATTATTTAGAAAGTATTGAATGTTCATTGAAATTCCATATTTTTAACATAAAAATTTATCATTTATTATAAATAATCCATTTGTGCATGTGTGTATGTAATTTGTGGCATTTTCTATATAGATTAGTATTTGTGTATAGTAGAGTTCATAATGTTTTATGTGAATGAACTAAATAATGTATTTCAGCTTTGTCGATATTGAATGAAAAATATATTTATTAAATATTAATAATTAAGATTTATTCTAGTTTATTTTTATGACTAATAGATCAGAAATACATTCTTAGAAGACAAATTACAAGCATTTATTTTGATTAAAACTTTGATGTATTTATATTGTGAATAAGTATTTAACATTATAATAGTGCTGTATCTTTTATATCATTGCAAAGTGTTGAATAGAAATAAAATTTCATTGCTCTCCATAGAATTGCAAACATGAATTTCTTTTCATTTAAAAAGAATAAATTTCAGAAAATTTTCAACAAAATAAAGTCATGTTATTTTTTTTGTGCTATTATTATATTTATTTATTGAAAAAAAAAGACATTTTGCTCAATACTGTTTTTCTAGAGGTGATTATTTTCGGTTAAATTGCGCAATATGTCCCCTACTTCGCCAACTCGCGAATTTGAAGCGTTTTTTGCGCATGCCCATTAATTATTCTTTTGTTTTAGTCTTTTTATTGGTCGAGAATTAAATTTCACTTTGAAATAGCGTTAAAATTTTCGCCATGGCATCGGCGATTTTGAAAATGCGCCAAGTAGGGAACCTAAAGTGCATTTTCACCTTATTTTCTTATCATAAGTGAATAAGATTCATCATTTATAAAAAAAATATTTCCTAATTGCCATAACTAATACTATGTCTATATTATCTCATCTCTTAGTTAATAACTGTTAAAAGTATTATGAAACGATTTTAGTTTTAGAATATCTGAGACTCAGTGAAAAATTATGTTTGCTTAAATGATGTCAAATATGAGTATGACAATATTAAAAAAGCAAAGTGAGAAACTTAAAATAGTTAATTTTTGAAATTGCTTATAAAATGATATAGAATTTTGATAAATGTTTAAATAGGAATTTTTATTATGCACTGATTTAAATTTTTCTGTTAATTTAAATGTAAACGGAGAAATTGCTTAGAATTATTTTTAGAAAAAATTCTAAGCATTATAACAGAATATGATATTTTATTTTATTCGAATTTTTGTCATTTTTAGCTGACTCTATTATGTGAACATTTTAGAAATTATTTGTATAAATTACACAAAAGCATACTAATTATGTGGTAATTTAAAGACACTAAAAATTGTTAACTTAAAACATCATTTTACTGTATTTAAAATGACAATAAAATATGCAGTTTTACATTTCATTAATCACAAATTTAAAGGCAATTTTTTGTTTTTAAATTGAATAATTTAAAAAAAGTTTAAAAAATAAAACTACTTTTGTATTTGCTTTACTACACAGAATTGCTTTGCTACATGGAATAAACAACTTTTAAGTTATCTATCTTAAAATGTAAATTTCTGCAAATAAGTAAACACTTTCTTGGAAGAAAATGTTAGCATTTAGAAAAAATAAGCTGCAAAAAATGTTAAATTCAATAGTTTGAAAAGTTTTTCTTGAAAATTACAATTGTTATTAACTTGTGATATAAGAAACTTATAGAATTACCTTTCTTCATTTGTAAAAGATATTTCATAAATGTAGCTAATAACCTACTAACTAAGTGGTAGTCGTAATTGGCTTAAATTGTCATCCTAACGCATCCCAAACATACTCCATTGAAATATGATTTGATGTCTAGTATGTTATGGAAAAACATCAAATTCTTGAAAACATTATTATGAAATAAGGAGCTTTGCAAATTCGGTAAATGCAATTAGCAAAATTTCATGGAATATGTTGCAAGCGGCTTCTAAAATATCATCAGTGTACCAGTGAGTCATATAAGTACACTGTAAAAATACAATGTGATTGGCTCGTCCAATAAATCACTTTTCAGACTAACCATACAAGTACGTTGCATTAATACAAACGGTAATTGACTATCCCATTAAATCATTTTTTGTTTTCATGGATGAAAAAGTCATTTTTCGTTCTGTCTCCAAATACGTGTGTGATTTTCATAATCAGTGGGAGAGAAGAAAATGACTTCAATGGAATAAGACTCTCCTAATAAGACAATGCTATATTTGTATAAACTTGACATTAGTTCAGACAGAGCAACTAATGTTTACTGACTATTAGCACAGCTATTGCATAAAACATTTTGACTTCAGCAACGACTCATAAAATCATTTTTAGATGAATAACTTACCATAAAATTTTTGATTCTATGTCAACTAAAAAATAACGCCTAATAGCTAATAGTAATGTTATTGTTAGCTATTAGGTGTTAGATTGTTAATAGCTAATAGTAATGTCATTATTAGCTATTAGGTGTTAGATTGTTAATAGCTAATAGTAATGTTATTGTTGTGTGTGTGTGTGTAGACACACACACACAAAAAATTCAATGCTCCAACTAATTTTAATGGCGTTTTTTTGAGTTTATATATATATATTTATGATTTTATCAGCTTTTGCTTAAGTTTTTTCAAAGCAATCTTTCATAAAAGATCTATTTTTTAGGCAGATAAATATTTTGAGTTTCTAAATACTTGTTCACAGTTACAAAATTTGTACACTTAAATTCTATATTATATAATAAAAGTTTTGTTTCCTGTAAGGAGTTAAAATACAAAATTTTACGTATTTGTCAGAAGCTCTTGGATAAGATTACTTTTGAATTTTCTCTAGAAAACTGATAATTGCTTATATCTTAATTTATTTAAGTGTACAAATTCTCATTTATGAAAGAGATTGTGTTAATAAAATGAGTTTGTTCTAGTGCTCCACAGTTCTGGGATTATTTAATTTAATTTTATTTAATAAGAATTTGAATGAAACAACTGGTAAAAATTTATAATTATAACTTAAAATTTTCCAAAATTAAAAAAAAAATTAGCATGATGTTAATATGGTGCTATTTTTACTATTTCTTTTATTTTATTATCTTTTTAGCAGCATCAGCAATTAAAATAAAAATGAAATTAAAAGAATTTTATTCAATAGGGAAAATATTCCTAGTGTGTTGGAGATTTTTTATTAATCTTATACTTTCGTCTCTCACCTTATGAATTGTTCATGCATTTTATTTAATTATTGTGTTTGTGAAAAAAATATCAAAAATTTGAATTATATTAAAAACGTAATTTATATTGTTATACTAAAGCTGCTTATGAATATTGTTGCATGATGTGTAAAAATAATAAATGTAAAAATAAGCTTTTTTATGACATAAAAATTCATAACATTTAATACATTCTGCGGAAGAAATATTTTCATTAAATATTTATGTTTTTTTCTGGTGATTATAAGAAGCGTGTTTACTTTATAAAATTTATCTTAAATTATTTGTAAAAATAATTATTGTAAATTAACATTAAGTGAATACATAAGCTGTTGCGAAAGTGCAAATGCCTAGTTTAAAGAAAACATCTTATTTAAATGAACATTCTTTTTCTTAAAAATTAAAAAGTAAATATATTCAAATATTATGAATGATATCTATTACATTAGATGAATTACACATGAACTATCCAAAATAAACAAAACAAAAATTTGGAAAGACTATTACATTTGAAATTCTGTATTATTAATGTAACACGAAGATTTGATGAAAGAATGTTTAGATTTCAAGATCATTTTGATACATATTTTCAGCAACTATGATTGATAAAAATGTGCTACGATGTACACGATAGTTTTATTATTCAAATAAAGCTTAATTTTATTTATTGATTTAACTAGTCAGAAATTTTAACTCTCTTTTATGTGATTTTAATAAATATCTACCATATTTCCTTCAACTTTAACAGATGTTTTCTTTTTAAGCGTTACCAAAAAGAACGGAAAGACCGAAGCAGTTAAAATACCCTTCAGTAAGCGTCAGTTTACTAAAAATAGAGAAACATATCAAACTCACTTCTTAGCCAGCGGTCTTTCTCCGTAAACTGATCAATACCGAAATAACTCTTCAGAAATGAAAGATAACTAACACGTTGTGTTGGTGTATGTATATTTCTTTCGTTTATCTTTAGTTTAATGTTGTTCACTTTGTAGTTGTAGCTTCAGTTAAAAGTAAGTACAAGAATATTTTAGATTATCTCAGAAAATTCTGCACTTCCATTTATGAGAGAGTTTCTTAAAGTATCGTAAGTATAACAAATATAATATTTTCAGAAATTTTATTTTAAGTTGTTTCTCTTGACATTAAGAAAACCTTTTATTAAAATTTTAATTTAGGGATGCACAACCTTTAAAGTAAAATGATAGCTCAAAGAAGTAACTGAGAAGTTGAATGCCAACATTCTAAATTAAATTTTAATTATAATTTACATTTATAAATAATGCTATATGATAGTATTCTTAAAAATTGTTTTAAGGAAAGGTATAGTATGTGTGCAGCATCTAAAATTAAAGAGTATTGCATTATTAAAAGCAAATTGGTACAGTTATTCCTAATGAATAACATAATGGTAGCCTATCAAATGTCGTTTTAGATTAGCTAAATGGAATTTTGGAAAAATGTCACCATTATTTTAAATTCCAATCAAAGCTGAAGCTCTATAAGTTATAGTAGTAACTACTTTTTTACTATCGATATAATGTTGATAGAGCATAAATTCAAGATGGATGATTGGTTCCAATTGTTTTAATTTTCATTCAATTTTTTTTCAAGTTTTTTAGTTAACTTTAGAACCCCTCAACTAACTAAAAGCATTTTAACCCTTGAAGAAATATATCAGTTGATTTATTAGATTCTCTCAGCTGCAGAATAAAATGCGTAATTTTTCTTTTCAGACAACAATCTATAATTGCTGACGTTGTAATTCACTGTATGAATTTTTATAAACGATTTCACATAACTCATTCGTTTTTCCCAGTTTTGCGATTTAGAGTAAAATCTACTATTTATTACATTCAACAAAAAAGAACAATGTTTTCTTCTCTGTTACCTTTTTTTAAAATAAATTGTGTCAATAACATTTTTTATGAACCTTCCACATGCCACAAACTAAAATGCTGCGTGCGACTTTCAACACTATGAATTAAATTTGTGTAATTTTACTTTAATTCATGTGAGCAATGCATAAATTAAGCATTATTTATTTGAATTTTGGAACACTTTTAGTTTTCGTTATATTCAATTAAGAATGTGGAAATATCTTTGTTAGATTTCCGATGGTTCTTTTTTTTTTCAGCATAATATAATGAATAAAATTATTTTTCAAGGGGCAATATCAAACTATAAACTTATCGCTTTAGCAATTCAGTTTAATTATATTTTTCATAGATATTCAGAATAATGATGTGTGTGCGTGCATATACATGCTTACAATATTTCTTTAATTTATGCGCATATCATATTTTTAATTTTTTTATGCTTATTACTATTTAAATACAAGTATCTTATGATAAAAAACTTGATTTTTTCACTATTTATATAAGCAAGATTTATATTAATTTTTTTAAATGTTGCAGCAATTTTCCATTTGAATTAAGGAAGAAAAATTTTAACTTATAGAGTTTATTAAGATTTTTTTTATTAATTTTATTGTTCAAAAAATTTCAGAATTATATGTAGTAAATCTTGCAATACAAAGCAAATTTCGATCTGAAGTAATGAAGAAAAAATTTGTTGAGTTATTATATTTTAAATATATTTAATTATTGTTTTCAATATTTAAAAAAATTAGAAAGAGGATGTCACAAGATTGGCAATACAAAGCAAATTTTCGTCTGAGGTAACAAAATTTTCGGTTATTGAGTTATTATAAGATTTTCAATTTAGTTTAGTACATTTATAAATATTCAAAAACTTTTAGAACGATGATGTTACAAAACTGATAATACCAAGCAAATTTCCTTTTAAAATAAGGAAGTAAAAAAAACTATTTTGTTGAGTTATTAGATTTTCAATATAGTTTTATTATAGCCATGAATATTTTAAAGAAATTATGAAGGATGGTATAATAAAAACGAAAATCAGTAAATTATTAATGAAAAACAAATTATCATTAACAATTTACTGATTTTCATTATTTTTTTATATTTATATTATTTAAATGCCTAAAAATAAATATTTTTTGAATTAGAAATTAAATGCAACAAGTTGTTATAGGATACTATTTATTTTCATCATAACTCCAATTTTTCAAAATATTTTAAAATAGTGATTCATATAGATGCTTATAAATATTAGATTAGCATTATTGCGTAGATAGTCTCATGTTGCTAATAGTTTAGTAATTTTTTCTGTATCTTTAATAATTTCTTAGGCATGAATACTTTAATTTTTTAGACACTATACTCTTTTTAAAAGCAGACAATAAATTGACATATTCTGTTTTTTATTTATTTCATTAGAAAACTGATATTTTACTTTTAAAGATTAATTAAAAATTGATATGGTAAGCAAATAAATATATTAGCAAGAAAATTATATAAGCTACTTATACTAAATAACTCTTGTTTAATACCAATTTTTCTTATTACTTGATTTTCATATATTTTTATTCATCAATATTTAATTCTTTCAGAATAAATGTATTAAAGATAAAATACATATAAAAGTAATGATGAAATTCTCCAGAGTTACATTTAGTTACAAGTGGTCCTAAATATTAATTAATAATTACTGTATTGTGCAATCAAATTTAAAAATAGTTAATATTTTAATTATTTTCTAAACTAATTTCTCAACAAATGTAAGTAAACAAATTTATTAAAATTTTTTTTTTGATTTTGATTTAAGATTCTGAATTGGATTACTAGAACCATGATACAAATTGGTTCAATGAATCCTAAATGAACAGAAGCTATAGTTAACCCAATTATTTTTGGATGTTTTTAAGTCTTAAATTTCATGATTTTTTTGTGGGAGAGAAGATTGAGAAATCTAATTTTAAATGAGAGAGGGAAAAATTCCAGTGAAAGAAAGGTCTACATTTTTTAATTTCCCTTAATACCGTTCTGATAGTTTAAGCAATATTTTTTTTGTTGACTGATGAAAATAACTAATTGCTTATGAGTATTTATTCAAATTATGTATGTGTCAAAGGAATAATTTTAAAATATATTCTACTAATTTATTTCACTAAATGCGGCTAATGGATTACATCTTTATATTACTGCCAAATAAAATAGGATAAATTTCTGTTTTATTTGGCAGTAATATAAAGATACAATAAGTATATAAAGATTTTTTATTATTTTATATAATATAAAGATATATTATTTTCAACATTTATTCCCCATTAATAATAGGGATATTTGTGATTCATTACAATTTTAACATATGTTAATATGTTATGTAATGTATATGTAATGAAGGAAACTCATTCAGTAAAATCAATTTTATTTTTTCAATGATCTAGTTTACATGAATTGATTTGAATTTTTTATTATTTAAAAAAAAGATTTCAAAATATCAATTATAATTTGATAATATGTAGTAGACAACCTAGCAGAAAAATGTTGTTGAATCCCATTTTAATACACAAAGCTTAAATTTCTATCTGGGAAACTTAGCATAGATGGCTGGCAGTATTTATACCAAAAGGTTTTCCTACAGATTTGAGAATAAATTTATATTTTATTTTTGTTTCTTAAAACTGAAATAAAAGAAAAGTTTATTACGATTACAAATTACTCATATATATAAATTGTGCTATGTACTCAGAGAACAAATGAGATTTGAGAAAACATCAGTGTTATTTACAAATTGCTTTTACATAAGTCTTTTTCATCTAGTTATATATTTCAATCATTGAGTATGAATACATATTATTTCAAAATAAATAAATGAACAAAACATTTTTATAATTGTTACAATGGAAGCAGAAGCTGATAACTTAGAATATTCTGAACTAGAATATATACAAATTCATTTTCAGTTAATAACAGATAATGAATTAATGGTTCTGTATTTTCTTAACAGATTGGGTATTAATTAACATAGAAATAGTTTCACTCATCTAATTTCTTTTTTAGAAATTCTATTGATTCTGTCACTTCAAAAAGTTTTATTAAAATGCAATTCTAATTATAAATTATAAATTTTCCTAATGTATAATTTTTGGAAAATAATTAAATTTAACAAACAACTGAAAACAACTTGTAAGTGTAAATGAATTAAAAATTATTTTATTGATTGCATAATGTTGTTAAAATCTATGTTGAGCATAATGTTTTTAAAATCTATGTAGGTATTCTAATATTTTACAGGCTCTAAATTTAATAATTGATTTATATGATTGATGATAATTATCTGGAGACTATATCTATCTTTTAGCAACTTAAACAAGCATCATAATTTATATATATAAAAAAATAAAAAGCACATAAAAATTATTAACTTGCCTGAAAAGTAAAGTCTTTAATTAAGAATTTTTTTTCACTTTAGCATTTAATTTTGTTAAGTTAGTTGAGTTTTCACAAGCATTATAATATTTTAACAAAGCAGGAGCCACCCAACCTGTCTAGTGGTTAGCGTACCTGACTACAGATGGATGGGACCTGGGTTCGAATCCTGGCTCGGGCATGGATGTACTTTCTTGCTCTCTCTCTTTCTTGTCTTTGTCCTTTCTTTGTGTGTGTGTGAATGGTTGCCTACCCTATAAACGGGTACCTATGGCATGTGTGTACTGAGGAAGTCGGACTCCACACCAAATATGGTTCAATTGGAAAAGTGGAGCACCCCATATTGCCAGCCTGGCTGGCACACGACAACAACAACAAAGTAGGAAATCCAAATAGACTTTCCTAAAATTAATTTCTGAAGCATTTAACATGCAGTGTAACATTTGAAAGTCTACATTGCGATTTATTTTTAGAATAATCAATATCATGTATACAAATGTTCACAGATTTTAATAATATTTAGAAATTCTTATTTTATAAATGATCCCTTAAGCATTTGACATTCATTTGATACTCAAGCATTTGACGTTCAGTGTATCGTTTGAAATCCTATAGTGCGAAAAGAGTTATTTTCAGAATAACTAATATTGTGAACAAAATATTATCACATTAATAAAGATAATTCGTAAGTTTTATTTTCTAAATGATTTTTTCAGCACGATAATCGTCACATGTGTATAAATTGATTTCTATTACATATAGTTTTACGAACATTAAAAAATCACAAATTATTAGAAAATTCTTTTAAATACAAACTATATCGAACGAAATAACTGAATATTCTTTAAATTCTTTAATGTTTTAAGAAAGAGGATTAAAGATAATCAAATTGTCCATTTTAATTCTTGTTCGAATAAAAATAATCCTTCATTGGGTTTTGAAATATTTCAAATTTTTATTTTAAATTTTGCGAAATCACTATTTTTTAATTAAATTTCTAAACACAATATTTTTTCATACAAGTACTTCAGAATTGTTTATATTTTAATGTATTTTTTCAAGGATTGAAAGAAAAGTAAATGACAGTTTTGCGATAATTTGTTTCGTATATATGGATATATAAGACAAGTTCAAGACCAATCAAGATGTGTAATGTGAATATTTCTTGATAAAAGACTATTTAAATTATTTAAACTTTTAACTAAGCAGTTTACTAGATACATATTTGCAAAGAACATGTTATGATTTATCCTTTTCAGAATAAGATACTTCTTATCATTCATGCATTGACTAAATTTTATTTTTTGTGACAAGCAAAGTATGTATCACCACTTAATGTCTCTATGTTCCAATATATCAGAAAAAATATTTGATTCCACCTTATGGTTATAAAATATAAAATACAATTTTCACATGCATTTTAATAAGTTACTATTTTGTATTTAAGTTATCCAATTAAAAAAAATCGAGCTATTCTGTTTGTCTAAATAAAACTTCGACTATATAGGTAAAAAATGAAAAATGAAAAACGTAACTAAATTGTAATTTATCATGAAAAATTTTACAAATTGAAAAAAGGATTTACTTTATGGGGACTATAAAGAATATTGAAAAATATATTTCATTTTTTTATTTCAGTTTATTAACTCACAAATAAGGAAATTACATTTATATGTCACAAAAACCAAACATGATTGAATGAATATCTAATGAAACGCCAAGGAAAAACGCAAGTTTTCCTCTTAAAATATGTTTTTACCATTTTAATTCAACATGTAAAAAATTTTTTAAATATTTTACTGTGGTAATTGGGAAGTTTCTTTTCGCCACAAAGATGTAATTCTATATTAACAACTGTTTTATATTGTAATTATACATTCAGTTAATTCCATTTCTAGGATAAAAATAATTAGAGTTCTTTTTTCTAATTCATTGCTGGAAACAATTAAAGGATATTGTATGTTACGGTAAAATCATTTTTGTTTTGCATAAAAGGGAAAAGAATCAGTATGAAAATTTTGAATTTGCCATTGAAGACGACGCTTTAATTGTAGCAAATGAGATTTGGCTTTTATTTTAATGTAACACATAGCGGCAAAGAATGATCGAGATTCGTTAAGCTCGTTGTTTTAAATGAGTGAGGTGTCTCAACGAAGTCATTTAACCGAATCAAAAGTTTGAAGAGTTGTTTGCCGGTTAGAGAAAGGCCACACACAATCCCATTTAGCAGAAACCATTGGAGCTTCACAAAGTGTAATTTCAGGATCTGGAACTGTTTTTTGAGACTGGAATTGCAGGTTAAAGTCAGGGGAAGTTCGTGGATGTGCAACAAAGACAGTAAAGACCTATTATTCAAAGCTAAGTATTGGAAGACACCAAAATATGAATGCCACTCCTCTTCAACACTTTCTCTTAGCTATTGATGCTACAGTTTTGTAACAATCTGCCCGAAAATCCTGAATATTCTAGGACTGTACTTAATAATGGTGTATTTCGTATTAAAAGCAAGACACCGTCGTTTACGCAAGGAGTGAGCAAAGAGAGCATGTGAACTGGAGAAGAAATGAAAGGCGCAATATTCTTTTCTCTGAGAAGTCCCTTTTTTCACTTTAATAAAGCATATTTTTATGTGGAGGGAAACTGGCACTAGAAACTATCCTGCGTTCATACCCAAAAGTGTCAGATTTGGATGTGAGGTTATATGCTGGAAGCAACAGTGAAGGAGCATCGATCTCCGTATCTTTTGAAATTGAGCTCTGACTGGTTACCGATATAAGTATGATATCCTCAGACTTATTGTAGTCCCATATGCTGATATGCCATCTTGGTAACTTGGAGACCACATCGTGTTATCTTGGTGAATGATTTTATTTTGGAGGAAGGAGTCATACAAATACAAATGCCTGATACGAACCCAATAGAGCATGTTCCCTAATAGACTAAGTGACTCGATGCCATAAATGTGTTCAACATTGCTGGTCGCCCAAGGAAAGCATATCTCTTACTAAAAAGAAGTTCATTTTACGGAAATTTTTTATTTGTTTTTCTCATATGCCCAAATTATGTTTTTTTTCTTTTTACATACAGGTGCTTAGTAAACGCATTTTTTCCGACCAATAATAGTCATCTTTACCTCATATAACCTATTACGTCTGTCAGTAATGTATCAATCAACCAAACTATTCTCTAAATGAAAGACCAACACACAACCAAAATACCTTTTAATTGTTTCAGCAGTATTGTTTTATTAAATATAGACAATTTGGTCTCAAAAAGAATTTTAAATTCATCTGGAAATTCATTTCATAAAAACTTTCATTATTTTCTAAATGTCAAATATAAACTTTATTCCAATTATAATGAATGAGAAATAATTCCATATATTTAATGTAATATTCCTTATAATCAGTAATTCATTATACTTAATGTTATAAAACGAATCTAGGTAATTAATAATTATTTTTCATGATAATAGAACTTTCCTCTTTCTTAGTTTATCAATGAATTTATCACTATTGCACTTTGTGTGTTTTTATTTTTTTTAATATTCTTTATAAAAATATTCTAATATTTATTAATATTATTTTCAAAGCCTTTTAGCTACCATTCAGCATGTACTTAAAATCATATTTAGACAATTTCCTTCCCTTCCTTTTCGTAAATGACAAGAAATACTAGGCATCCTCAATGATAAAGTCATAATTTTTTTGTTATCTTCCTCCTAACATCAATAAAAAGTTGAAACAAATTTACAAGCTATGTAATTATTTTCTTTAACTAAAAAGTAACTAAAATGAGAAAATATAAAATAAAGACCTACATAACTTTTTTTTCGAGACTTCATAATCTCTAAAGAAAAGTTGAGTAGGTCTTTAAATTTCTCCATAAAGATTATCTAATCTGTATAAAGAAGGTATCTAAGAAGGAGAATAAACATTGTAATATAATTAGCAAAACATATTTAAAAGTTGAGATAATTCAGTATGGTATTCAGGTATAAGAAAGAAAATCAGTTTTAGATAGTGATCCTACATGCAAGTTATTGATTATGAATTATGAATAAAATAAAATCCAAAAATAAAGGAACCATTTTTATCCAGTTTTTCATTATATTCTTAAATGAACTAAAAGAAATATATTTTATTAATTAAAAGTTGTGAAAAGTGAATTTTATCACAACTATTTATGTAGAAAAATATTCAACTAATCCTGTGTTAGCAAAAATGTAGGAATTTCTGATTATTATATTTTTGAAAGAAATGATATTAAAGTTGATAAATAAATAAAATCAAGCGTAAATTCTAAGTATTAAGCTATTTATACCATTTTTCTAACGGATAAATGTAAATCTCCGTAATAGAGTATTCTTCTCTAAATAATTATCAATATATGTACAATGATTTGGGGAATATTATATATGTTCAAGAAAATGTCTATGCCAGAATTTTCATCAAGAAAACTATTTCTGCATGCAAATGCTTAAGAATTTTTCGTACAAAGCTTTTACAAAAATATTTAATTTAGAAATTTTCACAATGAGAAATAAAGGTGCAACATTTGAAATGAGATATAAAATTAAGAGTAAGTATATTTTTTAATTTATAAATTTTTTCCCCTAATATGCGAACAGTTTAAATGAATGTTAGCAAACATTTTTTGACTTAAATTATAAAATTTTCTATTTAAATGAATACGATACTAATATCTGATCATTAGGTTTATAGGATCATTAGGCTATTAGGTTTTGACTGAACGGGGTAGCAAATCCTATAAATTATTAACAACATACAAATTAAAGAAAATAAATTTTTGAGCATATTTAAGATATAACATTAAAGTCATAATAAAAATAATTCATTAAGCAAAAGAGAAAAAAATCCAACAGCTTGTGATTAATTTTTTGAACATTACCTAAGTTGTTGATAAAATATTTATTTTAATAACAAAAAAAATCATTCAACCAAATATATTCACAAATTTATTACTAGACAAGGTAATAATAATTGAATGTGACATACAAGCATAAAATCAAATGAAAAACTAAACTGGTGTTGTCATGCTTCTTTTAATTAAGAATTGTTTTCTGAACACTTTAATTTTAAATGAATAACCTTATTGAAAGATTAGAGGTTGATAATAACAATTAGAGTGTTACTTCAAACTGTTAAAAGTTTTTAATGTGAATGAATTACTTTCAGATATGAATTTCATTATGTAAATGAAGGGACTTTAAAGAAGCTTTCATCATCAAAGAAATCTTCTTGATTGTTTTTTTGAAAATGATCATCAATTCTTGCCTTCACTATATTCTTCGGTTTTCGGTGATACTCTTAATCAATTTACTTTTTACACACGTCTTTAGAAATTTCAGTTTTCATAATTTCTTACAAGACTTTAAAAACACTTAAGATTGAAGATGTGAAATTATGTTAAATTATTGTTTTTTCATTATGTCAAGGTTATAAAATAAACATAATTCCAGAACTAAAATTATAAATATGCAGTTTTTAACATTGAAACTATAAGGTTTTAACAAATAATTGTTAATAATGATTAGTACGCAGAGCAAACTATAGTATTATTTTGGTTTTTCATTCAAATCACTTGGAATTATGCTTGCCTCATCGAGTGACTTGATTGTGGCAGATATTTGTTGCTTTCCACCAATATAATTCGTTCTAAGATGTCGATTTACATACTTTGAAGCTTTTTTTTAAACATTAAAATTTGTATACCAATTTTTAATTTTTATTATGCACATGTAAAGCATAATAATACGTGCGTGAAAAATATAATATGGGTAAAACGTAATAAAATCTAAAAACAAATACAAAAATATAAATTTATACCAAGAACTACATGCAAATGTTAAAGCATATTTTTCGATGTCCTAAAGTTTAAAGCAAGCAAGTTCATTTTTTTTAAATATACCAACAAATAAAGTTTCTTCGAAGGCAACAGAGGTACTTTTCCTAGGTTAGAAGGTTCAGATGCTGAAAAAACAAAAAGCGGGGAATTGCTAAATATAGTACGTATATTGCACGTGTTAAAGCAATTTAGCATCTTCTTTCATCACTTTATGTTTAGGTATGTTTAGAGATTTTCGTGAATTTCTGAATCTTAAGTAAAAAAAAGGACTTTTCCCTTCTTTATTAAATTTGAATAAAATAAATTAAATTATATTAATAGAAATTCTAATACTTACTTTAAATGGACATAAAATTTTTTTAACAAATGACTTTAAAAATTAATTTTATAATTAGAAACATTAAGATATGGATAAATTTTCAAATTCACTAGACAATGTTGACTAAGTTGGCTTAAATGTATAGTTGTTCTACCAATGATACAAAACAAGCGTCAAAGAATTATGTCACGAGTCACAAGAACATTCTTTATAAATATCTTAATATATATAATGCCATGTAAAAAATTTTCTTTTTACATTAGTAGTAAAGGAAGTATACGATGACATTTTAATTTTACTTAAAAGAGACTGAAATTTAACTTAATGTATTTTTAGAACTCTTAAAGAAATGAGAAGCTAAAATCCTAATATATTTTGGTTTATATTGAAAATTAATATTTTATAGTTACTTCAAAACTATTTTTATACACCAAGGTTATGCATTCATTTTCTGCAATTTACATTACTAGCAATTCAAATTGCTACATCCCTAAGAAATGCGGGAAACAAAATGATATTTACTGTGAAGCAGCCACTATTGAATAGTGAGTACGTGGTCAGTGTTGGATTTCTACTTTTTCATACATATATATAGAAGCGGATATCAATTAATTTTTCATGCTTATTCATCACGACACGTGGTTTTGGCTTACTATCTATGTAAAACCTTCTTGGAAGATAATAACACACAAAAGATAGTAAATTACAGACATCTCAGTTTATAAAATGTTGATTCTTAGTTTTAATCTTTGTTTAAAAGTGATGGTTAGCCTATTTATTACTCTTGTTAAATTTAAATTTAGAACTATTTTGACTAAATCATTTTCCTTCAAAACCTTAATAAAACAAGTTTAATAGAATGTACTTTAATGAAGTACATTATTATACCAGGAACAAATGCAAATAACAAACTGATATTTAAGTATAATTATATTTTACTAGAATTCACAAGTAATTATATTTTTATTAAAAATGTGTATGTGTGGAAGGATACATCTTGAGAAATTAGCACTCAGATCAGCTATCTTTATCAGCAGTAATGATTTTTATACGGCTGACCATTTTGAGAAACAGTGGCTGGTATAATTAAGCACATCTGCCCATGCAGCTTTAATACCATTATAATTTTCATTAAGTATAAGGACTGGCTTATGGGGATGAGTCAAACGCTCAATATTCATTGACTGTAGGTTTCTTAAAAATAAGAGATCTGGAGAACCTGTTATCTAAGGCAGCTGTATAATTAAACACAGGTGTGATACACATTTTGCCTTTGATAAACATTTCTTGTATCAAAAGGCATTATGTGATTCTGGAATTACACGTGCGAAATACTTTATCATGATAAAACGCAACGTTTCAGACTGTTTGAACAAAGAGTAGAAATACGAACAATAAAATAATCAGCTGTTACTATTAAAAGAGCTGTACATGCGAAGCAGAGACGTGTATCCAGGGCCACTCCATAACACACTCCAGGAGATGTTAGCATGGTAATGTCAACTGTATGATTATACCTTGCTAGATATATTATATTATTTTGTGACGTCTTCCGATATGTATGCGATTATCATAACTCTATGAAAAAAATAGAGATTCAAATGAAAATACGAATACACGTCACTCCTGCTGTTCGTTGATTATACTATTGAAAGGATTTCTGTCTGTGATGTAATGTCATTGATAGCTAGCCGAAATCATGGTAATCGAAAAGACAGTCAATACTTTTTTCTACTTCTACGATTATTCGGGCAAACATTTTTACCTCATAACCTATCCAATTTTTTGCCCCAGAATTCGTTATATAGCTATAAATTCTATTAAAGACATGGAATGGAGCATTTTTTCCTCATTAATGGTAGAATTTTAATATAGAGCACTGCTTCCCGTTTGACTTCCCGTTTTGAACACATCAATTTCTTAACTCTGAAAGCAGAGCTATTCCATATTCTAAACTGAAGCTCAACTAATTCTACAATGCCATAAATTACAATCACAGAAGGCTATAATTTGATGCCTGAAAAGAGCTGGTCAGTGACTTCTTACAGAAGGATGCATAAAAATGTTTTTTTAGAGAATAAAATTAGAATGCAATTTGTGAATGAAAAACTTTTTGTATAATTTCTTCATTCAAATGCTTCATTTTAAATGAATGCGTAGAAAAGATAATAACTTGCATGTCAATATAGTTTTTTATTATTTAATTTGTGTAATATTTCCTCTTCTTACTATAAAAAGTCATTGGTCATCAATATGTAAATGAAATTCAAAAAAGAAAAATGGGATTTTAACTTATATTTACAAATACTCACAAATATAAGCTATACAATTGTGTAAAAATATCTATATATTTGGAATACCAAACAAACATTAACTGTTTTTTTTTGTAAAAAATAATGAGCCCATTTTTAACATTAATAGTATTTTATTTAACAACACCCACCCACCCACTTACCCACCCACACCCTCTTCCCCCACACAAAATTTTTTTTCCTTATATAAATTGAACACCTGGGTCAGCAATCAATTGAATCATGTATATTGTATGATATTCCTTTTAAGTTTCTGCTGAATTTTGCTTCCGTTATTAATCTACTTTAGACCAAATTTCTTATTTCTAAGTTCCTTCATTTTCAAATTAAACACTCCCACATAATGTATTAAATCTTTTGGAAGTTAATATAATTTATATATAACTTGAAAATCTATATTCAAAATAAGTATTGAAAGTTATTCTCCGAATCTGAGACTCGCCTTCGTATCGGACACACACGTTTCACACATAGAAATTTGTTTCTAATCGAATTAAATCCATGGTGAGAAACGCGTGTGATGACACATACATATACTGTCTCTCATATTTTAACTTCATGTCCTGATTTTAGCCGTTATCATTTTACCTTTTTTGAAACAGATAATTTTAACTATGTATGATTTGGTTGGTGAGTCACTCCACATAAACCTTTTTACTTTTTTGATGGCAATTGGTTTTATTCATTATATTTAAATTTTATAAACTGAATTTAATGAATTTTCATTTCTACTTTTTAAATTAAATTTTATTTGATTTTAATTGAAGTATATCACTAATTTTTGTATTTTAACGTTGAGCTAGGTTTTTATATACAAGGTTTTCTTCAAAATTTAATTTTTGGCACACCTTATCATTTTTGGATCTTGCCTCTTAAAACCCAAACAACTATTACTACTTCTCTGAATCTGAGAAAAAATTCTACAAAGGAAGAATAATGACTTAATATTTCTAATATAATTTTAGGCGCTTTAAAAATTTAACTGGGGTAAATGAACAGAATCTTTAAATATCATTTGTAACGTTGAACAGTTTTGCACTCGAATAGTTAATACTAAGAATAGATAAACTATTATTTGTGGTGATTAAATTGAGCTCATTTAAATGAATAAACAGGATAACATGATTATTAGCGGAAAGTTTAAAATGGTGAAGTGATAAAAAACTTGCTATTATTGTATGACTATGAAAACGACAAATTTTTGACAAAATTTTTTTATTGAAACAATATAAAACTAGATAAGTTGAAATGATTCTATTAAGTTGATACAAATTCACACTTGGAAGGATATCAGGTTAATAACCTTAAAAAGTATTGTGGTCTGGGAAGTGTCAAAAGATAGACGAAGAATGCACAAACTGGAAAGAATTAAAACGGTTTTGTCAATAAAAAATGAAATATAGAATTAAAACTGCAATTAAACTGCACGTTCATCTATTTTACTGTGTATTAATTTAATATACTTGCCTAAATATCTTATTAGATACAATATTATAATATAATAACTTAGACTTTATATTGATACTCTTATGTTGACAATATTTTGAAATTTTAATGAGATGGAAAGGTAAAATATTATCGCAAGAAAAAACTACTAACATTATTTATTTAAATAGCTTTTTAATTATGCAATTTTATTAATTCTGAATGACATTATAGTGCCATTACTAAATTGTTTAAACATAATAAATTTTCAATAATTTGTTTTTTTTCATAAAAATAATCATAAATTTTAATTTTTTAAATAATAAATGTACATTTATCACATTTACAAAATGCACTATAAATAATTCAAATTTGACTTCACATCAAATGAATGCATTTATTTCTAGAGCAATATTTTAATACAACATGAATACTGGTTCAGGCTATTTCTTTCCAATGAAAACAGTGGTCAATCAACCAACTTCATCTCTACAATACCCGGGGATGCCTCCAGCACCTGGTGAGTCTTAAACTTAACATAAACAAGCAGTCCTTGCTAAAGATTTACAAACTTCCAGAAAAAGTTGAACATGTTTAGAATACTAAAATTACATAAGAAGGATATAAATTCCAGATCACGCAGTAATACCGAGTTGTAAGCAACTGACTAATATAACATAAGCATTAAAAATTTCTGCTGACAGCACCGAAAACGGTATTGCAGACTTTGTTGCAGCTTCCACGGAAATTCAAGACATCTTTTGAATATTTCAATACATTCGAGAGGACTGAATTACATAAGATTATTGTTAATTGGAATAAATCCCTTGACTTAAGTTAGACTTTACATTTTCTATTTAGTGAATTTTCCTATTTTGAAATTTTCTTGAATTTTAAGTCTACACCATCACATTACTCTCTTTTACCTTTTTTCATGTTAAAATCAAACATATAATTACTTTATTTACTTGAAAGATGAAGATTGGAATCATGATTGAAATATTCGCGTGTTTTTAACTTTACTACGTAAAGCGTATCCAACCCATCATTTTCATGTGAATCCCAATACTTAGGTTCCTCCCAATTCCGTCCTGGAAGTTTGTAAAATTTTATGTAGGACAATAAGAGCACAAACTTTTTTCTGTATTTTCAAACCGGTAAATTCATTAAACCTTTTATATTTTCTTTGAAAAACTTGTTCCATTATTTATTTAAGGTTTCACCGTTCCGAACGTGAGTAACAATCTTAATAATCCAGTGGTTAATCAACCTGTTGCTTTTTATCAACATGACTTGCAAGCAGTACAGTTTTCAAATGCCGGTATCAATTTCTTATATTTATTCTCGACATGGTTTTTATTTATTATGCTTATATCCACTTTCAGATGCTATGATTATTCTGCCTATTCATTATTATTTGAACGGAACATGATTGTATATACATTCTCTATTTATCCATATTATTATTTAATTTATGCATACAAATAAAGTAAATAACGTATTATTTGCTTATGCTTATGTTTGAGAAAAAATTGGATTAAATAAAAGAAAAATTAAAATTAAAAATTATTAAATCTAAAGAAATATATTTGCTATTGACATTTTCTCCAATAAAATAACTATTTTATCAAAGAAAATGTTTACTACAAATATATTATTATTTTGTAAAAAAATATTTTTATTTTTACAAACTAATTTTGCACCAAAATATATAGAACTATATGCAGATGAAAAATACTACGAAATATGATCAAACACCGTTTAATTGCTTTAAATGATTAATCTTTTTTATAAAACAATGTTAATTATACAGCATATGATGAACCATAACAATTATGCATGAAAAAGAAAAAAAATTATATTTAAATGTTATATAAGAAGTGAAATTCTTTAAACATTTTATCTTGATAAGAAATAATTTAATAACATGCAAAGGTATGTGGAAACTTAAATCTTTTTTTATATTGATAATGAAAAATATCTTTGTGATTTAAATTCTAATATATGTATTTCGTTAAAATAAAAATTGTTGCTATTTTTGAAACAAAATGACAAATAAGAATACATTTAAACTGAATACCATTTTTGTATAATTTGAGGAAATTCATATTTTAAATTAATCTTCAATAAATTATGATGTTGAAAGTTTTATATATTCAGATACCAAAATTATTTTTTTGTTCAGAAATATTTAAGTGTTATGGACTTGCTATATGTGCTATCTAAAACGAATTGTTTTCTGTTAATTTTTTATGTAGGCGTCTCTTTCCCAAGCTCGAATTCCGTTTCTAATTTTCCAGTACTTAAACAACCTGCTGCATCAATAAATAATCAGTTTGCAGGAATACAGTTTCCTTTGGCTGGTATGAATATTTTGCTTTATTCTAGATAATATACCTATCATATTTACTTTAAATTGAATATAAATTCTATGAAGCAATTATTTATTACAATGTGCTGAATTTTAATTATATATGCTTAAATTTTAAACGCTGTAATCTGATAATTATTCTTAACTCTTTTTCTAAATTTCTTAATATTCATTAATTTTACTATGTATTTATTGTAAATGATTAATCAATTTCTGCTGCATTTTAACAGGACAATTATTTTATTTCAAAGAATTATATACGATTAGTTAAATTTCAAATAAAGAAACCAACTTTTTTATTCTTATGTAAATAAGATGTTTATGAAAATATTTCTAGCGAAACAGTGATAATAACAAAGTGAAAATAAAATCTATTTTCACAAAACATTAGTAAATAAGACATCCGTTTTTGATAAGTTTTAGAATTTAATTTAAATATTATATCTCAATTTATTAAATTTATGTACATAAATAATTGTACTTTAAAAAGAAAATATCATTTATTGTGAGAAAAGCATAATGATTTGAACATAGTGTAATTTTAAGTCCATCCACTAGATATAATTGTTTATTATCAGGCTCTCATTAAATTAATTATATTATAGTAAATTGTATTTGCTCACATAAGCAGAAAAGTAGTTTTTGTACAGTAGTGGGAAACAATTCTCATCTGTTATCATTGTTATGCCTTTTATTATGATAGATGTGTCAAATTTTACTAAATGCTCTTCATATAAATTTTATAAGTTTCAAGAATTATATATATTAACTATAATATTGTAATGGTGCATTTTGTCATTATAATCTAACACTTGGCAATTAGAAATTAATACATAATATTAATTGTAACATATATACATATTAATTGTTTATAATTTTTGGAAAGATTGTTACTATGGCACTTATGAGTTTTCACTGAATAATAAATTTAATTTTGTTATAGAATGAATATTAGCTGTTTCTAAAAGAATTTATGTCAGTGATTATGAATAAAAGTCAATATTGAAACAGATGTGCTACAATTAATTTTCCTCGAGTGCTTGAAATTTTTGACCAGATTTATTTGTTTTTTATTATTACTCATTTTTGTAATTTCCTAACCCAAATTTGCTTTTGCTTAAAAAATTGCACTTTGTGTTTCTGAAATTAATCACAATAGTGTTCAAAATATAAAAGAAAGAAAATGCATAAAAATTGTGATACAATGAGACAAGGGTCATAAAAAAATAAAACAAGAAGTTTGAAAGTGGCATCTGAAAGCTCCAGGAAAAGTTTATAGCAGTTTTACATCCCAAGGTGCTTTTTCCTTTGGGATGGTTGGGTTCTCTTTTGTATTTTTGTGTGGCAAATCAAGGGTTTGGAGGGGAGATTTTTGACCATTACCTGGAAGACTAGAAGTTACGTATTAATTTTATGATCATTAATAACCAAAAGAAGAAGTGGGAGGAGAGAAGAAGACAATTATAAAAGTAAAGGATTTGAACCGAGAGACAGAGACGGAGCAGACCCACCAGACACAGAGCTCCAAACAAACAGATTTTACGAGGAATAGAAGAGCAAGAAGATAATGAATGGAGATCCTAGAGAAAGTAGTACGACTGAAAAGACCTACCAGGTATGATGCAAGAGAGTACTAGTGATGCGACAGAGTACTAGCGAGAAAGGTCTATATCAGCAATTCTTCTCATGTAAAGGGGTGAGTCTTTTTAATCTCCTCCTCAGGACCCTGGCCACTTTATTTTATAAATATGTTTTAAAGAAACTTGTAATATAAAGATTAATCAGGAATGTTCAATGTAATATTTAAAATTTAATAATTCAATAAAATTTTGTTATTTTGTTTAACTTTGTCTTTCTGATTTGTTCTATCAATTCTCCACTAATTGTCTACGAATCTGGGTTAACTCGGTGTATTTCTTTTATACCGAGTTCCACCACCACATAAAATAGCCGTATTCAATTTCTCTTAAAAATTTTCCAAATTTATTCATATACTACCTTTACTTACTCGTTATAAATAACTATAAGAAATGGTACTGAATTAACATAGTTTAATTAATTTAAATTAAAAATAAATTTTTTTTATAAAATTATGAAAAACTGTCCTTTCAAGTTATATATATTGCTATTACTACTCTTTATTTTTGCAGCTCCAGTTAAAGTTTGGATGCCGATATCATGTGAACAGTTGAATGAAGGATTTGAATATCTCGCTCCTTTAGATGGATTATTAATACATCAATTATTGAATGTAGTTGAAGGTGAATTTTTGATACTATTTTTTAAAAGATGTTTAGTGTTATTGAATTTCTATTGATTGATAATGTTAAATAAGCATTATTCTTAAAAGTAGCATTGGCTTACATATGGCTATCTATCTAACATTTTTGATGATGTCTCTGTAAGAATGTTAATAGTTTAAATTATTCTGGCCACTGTCAGTCTTTTTATATTAATTGAAGATATTATTTTGGTCTTCTATGCATCTTTTATTATAAAAATGGATTAATCAATTTAGTTGTTTACATTCATAAATTATTAGAATTTAATTAAGAGAAACTTTCACTTTGTTTTAGACAAAAGCTTGACTCGGCATTGATTTAATAATTTCTTTAAGACTTTAAATAAATATTAATCACATTCAACTTTAATTGTTCATGCCTGGGAAAATATTGCTAATTTGAGAATTGTGCAAGAATTTATCAATCGCTTACACGCTAAAGATACTAAAAGAAAGTTTTGTTCTGTTAGCTGCTTAGATAATTTCTTGAAATTTTTATTAATATTTTTCAAAGCCTTTTTATACCTTTAACCTTTTTTATAGGGCATACAGTCATAAGTTCCCTTATTTTCAAATACATGAAATCCCTTAATATCCCAAATAATTTTCAAGTTGAGGAATATAAACATATTTTGTCAAAATTTCGTTCATACTCTTACTAGCAGCTTACATAATTATGTGATTAATCAAAGTGGTTTTGTACAGTTTGGTTTTAGACATTCACCGAGTATGCAATTACTTAGGTATCAGCATTTATCTTTCAATTATGACTTCTTTGCTCGATCATCTATGGTGTATTAAATATCTTCACGAATTCTACAGATACCTGGCAAGTGATGGTGCCTTTTTAGCACGAAGTAGGTTTTCTGCTCTTATATCTTATAAGCATCAAATTTCACTCTACGTTTTACATGTCACAATTGTTCTTATTTGACGTAAGGTTGCTAGTTTGTTGAAAATAACTATTTGAAGCAGATGATGGAGCTCTAGCCTTCTAAATAGACGTTGTTGTCCATTTATGGAAATTAATATTAGACATTGAATAATTTTATCACTATCATAACAATAACGGTGTAGGCAATAACGGTGAATTGCAACCAATTTTTATGGAAAATCATATGCGTCTCTCTAAAAAGAACAGCTTAACCTTTTGAATGCTAAAGAGTTTTCTTGCATGTTTGCTAAAAGTGCGGAATGAAATGCGTAGTAATATTTTTGGTCTAACATACCATAGAAGCTCTACTGCATTATTACTTATTACTGTATTTTATTTTATTTTAATTCTTATATTATTTAAAATCACAATTGGTTAAAATGAGTAAAAACTGCAATTGATCTGAATTCAACTGTTCTCAATAGATGCTAAATATATACTACCCGACAGCAGCGTCTGCGCATTTTTGACACATAACAAGTGAAGCGTGATAGTGCTTCACCGCACTCAAACGGTTAAGGATTAACTAAATTCCTGCCACCTGACCATTATCATGACAAAAATTTTATTTCACAGGAACTATTTGAGAATAAAAAAAGCATGTGGATAATTATTCCTACGCTTATACATTTTTCACGTGATGCTCTTTCACCAGTAGGTTTGTACCTTTTGCAATCATTTGTTTTTTTTTTATCATTTTAGTGTTAATTCTCAAAATTTGGTTTTCATTTTATGACTTAATTTTTATAAAGTATATATCATACTTCTTAATTAATTTAGTTTTGGTTTTACTTTGCAAACAGACGGAGAGTCCTCAATTCATTATAAAATGTTTGAAAGTGTACAAGAATGTATAAAAATTTCATAAACACGAATTTAGGTTAATTTGTGATTAATTATGCATTTGTTAAAATAAATTTTTAATTACTCAGGAGTTCAGTCATGATTGCACATGAGTGCTTCATATTCTTATAGAATTTAAATATTATCACTACAATATAATAATGATACTCTGAGCAAATATAGACAATTTAATTTATTATTACCATCATAATATTTGACAATGACTGTGCAATAGTATATGATTAAAATTGGTTTAATGCCTCAAACGTTTGTATTTACAGTATACTTTGTAATATTATAAAACTTCATTTTGCTTGAATATTTTTATGAGGTATTGATAAAAAAATTCTCTAAAAATATTATTAATTTAGCTACATTACTCCTATCGTCATCCAAAATTAGAAAAAAGTTTTCGATGTAGAATTTTTTTAATACATAAGAATTTATGAAACTATTGATAATTTATTTAATATTATTATTTTTCATAAAATTTATTGTTGTATTAAATATTTTTATTTTAAGACATAATTTTATTAAACAATAATTTTACATTTGTAGTTTTAACTATACAATTGCAAACAAATAGAATGTTTTTACATAGTTGTTATTCTTATTTTATTAGCTGAAACTGGCTATGAAACTGGCAACAGATATGCTGTGAAAAACATTGATGGTCAAATAATTTACTTGGCATGTGAGGGTAAATTGTTATTTTTCAAAATTTAACTGTGAAATGTTTTAAATATTTTATTTCCTTGCATAATATTTTCTACAGTGATTAGAGTTCAATGTATCACTATATTTCTTGACATCACTGATTATTAAATAATAGGCAAGTATTCATATTATGTTACAATTCGAATTTGAATGATAATGTTTGTTAATAAAAAAAGTATAATAATTAACGTAATATCCAAAAGCTATGGTTAATACCTTTGAATTGCTTTCCAGGGAGGATACTCATAGATAGTAGGCCGTATTTAAGTGTCGCGAGGTAGAAAATACAAAAATCTCACAAGCACTTCTTAAGAAAATGCATGCAAAAAGAAGAAAACCTATGTTTCTTAGTATTCTACAGTAATTCAAAAATTTAACTCACTCGTTTTAAGCAAACTCTTGAAATTTTGACCACTGGTTGTAGACATCTTCACAGGTAAAGTTGTGAATTATTTTAGAATGCGTCGCGTAAGAGGCTTTCCCGAAAGACTTTTATAGGTAGTTGTCTGTATTCATGTATTGAAAAGGAAGAGTCCCGAACAACTCCCAAGCATTTATAATGACATTTATGTATGCAGAAAGCAAAAGAATAATCTCCATTGAAAAACTAGAGGCTGGGATCAAACCTTGACTGTACGTTTGAAAAGCACTGTCTTATTCAAGCCAGGGTGGCTCTAAAGCTTGAAATTAAAATTAATAAATATTAAGAAACGTTTCAACAGAGCATATCTGAATTTTCAAATTAAATTCAGATATGCTCTGTTATTAAAAATATCTTTTGTAATTTTCCCACCAAGTTTCGCAATTTCTAGATTATTTTCCAATTTAATAAGATTATTAGACAAATTCAAATTCATTTCCAATTCATTTTTTTAATCAGGAACAAAGATTAATAAATATTAAAAAGTAACACCCAGAGTTTATAGAATGTGTTGGGCTCAAGTGAAAATGCATGATTAAAAACGTATGTTCATAAATGTCTACGATATAATAGAATACATACACATACATGCATATAAAAACTTTTTAATCATATATTATATTTTCAGGAAATCCCCATTATTTTGGGTCTTCAAGAGCATTTGAAATAAAAATTATGGATTGTCGAGGAGTTGAAGTCATTCATTTAAGTCGAAATTGTAATTGCAGCTGCTGTTGCTGTCCATGTTGTTTACAAGTAAACTCTATTTCTTTCTTTTACAATTGTTTAACTGAAAATTGATGTGTAATGAAACAAACATCTTGGATACACCTTGATTTCCATGGCAACGGGGATGAAAATAATTCCTAGCCCATGACTTGTGGCTTTCATATCTCAGCGATTACGTCTATTTTAAATCAAAAGTCTTGTCTTTTCCATTCATTTTTCATCACATGATTTCCGCGAGTGAAGACTGGTTGCTCACGAGCAGTACCTCATTGTTTTTCGTTTCGTTACTTAACTGAGCCCTACAATGTTTCAAATTTTGAGTATGAATACTCCTCATTTCTCGGGAAACTAAAAATTGTAATTATTTTTTACAAGGTTTAAAGTGGAAAAAAATAACGCTATTTTGTTCGGTTAGAATATAAACTGAAAATGGAAGTGTGTATGGTTATTCCTCGGTTTTGCCTATTGTTTTTTTCTTCCAAAATTTGGCTATTTATCCCGGTCGCCGTGAAAATCAAGGTGTACATAATCTTGCTTTTCTCAATTTTCTCTGTTTTTTACTTGTAGAAATGTCTTAATAGTTCTTATAGGTACTTATTTTCTTATAGTAAAGGAGTTTCTTTTGGGTTGAGGTTGGTTAAAGTATTTTATTTCATACAATAAAATTAGACTTAAAATAATTTCTTAAGTTTAAAATAAAAATATTTAAATATAAATTTTAATGAAGTTTGTAGTTTATTTATTTAACCGGAAATGCTTGTTTTTGATTTTTATGAACACTTTACATGGAATTATAAGCAAGTAAATATTCTTAAGATTGATTTAGTCTTCTTTGGTTGCATTTCAATTTATTCAGTAATTGTAATTTTCTTTTATTTGAGTTGCATGTAATCATATTCAAATATTTTAAATAAATTATTGTAATTTTTCTGTCATATTTTGTACAGAAAACTGTTAAATTCGGAGCAAAATTTAATTGAGTGGTCCTTTCTTATATTTAAGAAAGCTATTCCTTATGTTTCTCCTATATAAGGGATATTTTTGCGTTTAGTTTGCTTTTAAGGATAAATGAGCAATAGTCTTCTTAAGAATATAGTGCTTTAAATTCATTCCATAGTTTATGATACAAATAGTCTCCTTTTGGATTCGCTTAAAAATTATCAAATAAATATTAAATACTCCAGATAATTATTCTCTTAAAGTTAGATTAAAAAAAATCGTATTTTTACTTTCATTAAAAATATAATATGTTACCTTTTCGATATACTTTTTCGATATACTTTTTTATATACTATGTCATTATTGAGTATCATATTAACTTGTTAATTATTATGAATCTCTTACAATTTGCCCTAATAACTTCCTTTCATTATAAGTAAATTAAATTCTAAGAAGTTTAACGAACAATTTAAAAGAAAAATTTAATAGAAAGTGCTTAATAATTTTTGGCTGTTAACCTTAGATTTTCGATATAAGCCAATCAAAAATCTTTCTTAACTTTTACCTACGTTGCTTAAACATATTTAGTAAATTAGTTTTCCAGGAACATTAGTAATTTGTAGTTAACTATTTATTTAAAAAATAATAGCTTATTTAATATGTATAGTCTGTATTGACTTTTTTTTTTTTTTTTTTTTTTTATATTTTTATGTATTGTTTAGAATTTTTATAGTGGAATTTCATTCATGATTCAAATAATTGTAATGTTTGCAGTGAAATTTCGAGATTAATTGATCAAACTATATTTTAAAGTATTCAATTGTGCTATAATACTTGAATTTTAATTTAAAATTCCAGAGCTTTTTTAATTCCTAGTAATTAAAGAATATATATTGATTAATATATTTTTGTAAAATAAAGCTATCAATGACGTCACACCATACTGTAATGTAAATGTTTTGAGGGAACAAATCCAAAATATAGTTTAAGTTGATAAGAACCAATCACTACATTTAGGGTGACAACAATGTACAATAGAACTGTAGATTTCTTATTTGGTATTCCTAATTGAGCATATTTTAGGTTTTATAATAAAATGAAATATATATATATATGTATGCATGTATGTATGTATATCACATAACGAATTTGAAAATACATATTTCGCAAAATTCATATTAGTACTACGATAGAATGTTTTATATAAAAAGCATTATAAAAGTAGTAAATATTTACTTATAACACTACAATATTATTCTTGATCATGTTATCAGTGTAATCATACTCATATACAATCAAATGCATTAAGTAACCAGTTTTCTTGTAAATGCGTGTATACAGATAAAAATGGAATTCAAACTGATATTTTATAAATAGCTCTGAATATCTTTAAAATAATTGCTGAATTATCAAAAGAATATGGAATTGTTAGGTTCCTGTCACTTAGTTTATGGTACAACATACAGAATTTCAATAGATCCCACCACTTACTAATGAGAAGATAATTATTTTTACATGAAGGTGTATTGCTCAAAAAGATTGATACAATCCAGTTCTTCAGGGACCATAATTTCAAATTGTTAACTCTGAAGTAAGAAATAAAAGAGAGGTATAGAATAGCAATAATCAACAAGAATAATTTGAAAGAATTTGTGGTAAAATTGACTTCACAACGGAAAGCAAACACGAGAAAAAGAGATAAATAAAATACATAACATCATAATTAAAATGAATAAAACAGAATTAAAATCATGTCTACAATTGGTTCTGAAATTCATATCAGTTAAGGAAAATAGTGCACAAAATAATGTGTTGAAAAACTAATTTGGGAAAAAAATAATGCATAACATCATAATTTTAAATTAATCATGATTATTTACATAGTTTCCGTATCTTTGTTTGATATCATCGCGCAGAAAGCATGTTGACAAAATGTATTCAGGATCTTGTCATCATAGTTGCCCATCATCTGAAGTGATAGTATAAGGCGACAGTGGATTAACGACAATTCGAATGGAAAATATATTTGTAAAGTCTTAGACTATTTATCAGTACTTTATCTTCAAGTTCTTCCTTACAATAGTTCATCAGAATAGTACAAGATAGCATGTTACTCATAAGCTTCAATGTTTATTGCTCTGATCTTTCTTGAAGCAGACATGTTCAATTATTACTCCATTCTCCAGGTCTTAATTCAATTGGAAATAATTAGCAGTGGTTGCTCAGAGACAGAAAAACGTTCATTCAGAAATCACTGAGTGGAATAAGTCATACTATTAAAGCTACACAGATTGCTGTACCTATCACTATCAGGTGAATAGGTCCTGTTGTTACTATTAGTTTGATTTTTTACTTGATAATTTTTTAGGAATTTTGCACTCAAAATTTTGATCTCTCTTTAATTTGCTATTTTCTCATTATAATATATTAACTAAATTGCATTTTATCATTTTCATTCATTCTCAAAGTAACAATGGCCAATTATGAGTAAATTTTTGCTTAAGATGTTCAATTAAGTTAAATTTCACCCTTTCAGTCTGAAACGTAGAAAGTTATAAGAAGTGTTGTCTAACAATAATAAAGTAGTCCTGTGCTATGTGACCTTACGAATTACAAAATATTTTGTGGAAACTTGAAAATTAACTACCTTATTTCGAAAGTTTTACAAGAAAAATGAAAATGCAAATGTAGAGCAGAAGTTATTTATTACCAAACTGCATCTTACGGAAAGAATTGAGAAAATAAAGAATGTGAGAAATGTTCAGCGCCTTATGTGCAAAAGCTAAGAGTAAAATTATTGAGAAAGGAGAAATTAGTTATCTTTAGATACATTCCATTGGTCCTTAATCTGCTATATCTTTCAATTACAATGCTTGTTTTCTCACGATAATTCAAGGAAAACCGTATATGTATTTGAAAGGATCTTGCTTGTAAGTTCTGATAAATTTTATATTTGATTTGAGAGACTTTTATGCAGTAAAATTTCCACTATTACACACTTTTCGATGTCATAGTTAATTTTAAACACTATAGGAACTTTAAGCAGAATTTTAACCCTTCAATATGACTAATTACTTAACTATTTAAAACTAGTGAATATTGAAGTGTGTTGTGTGAAACACAACCAGATATCATTTATTATAGACTAATTTAAATTCGTTTAGTGATAAGGATAATTTTAAGTATCTGCTTAGGACTTCCACCCCCATCTTGAATATGAAAAATCTTGTCAGAATTGTTCACCTTGTCAGATAGTTCTTTGTTCTTATTGTCGTAATGTTAGCGCAGTAAATCACAAATCATACGCATCAACCCCTTCAGATGTTTATAATTTCAAAACTGAACTTTAAAACACCTTTTAAATTAGACTTCGAAATAGAAGAATATGTCATATTGAATGAAAGAATCATATTCGATTTGGTACTCTTAGCATGCATGAATCAGATAAACTCCTAGCGAACAGGTTTTATCACAGTGAATTGTGTTATAGGTAAAATTTGCTGCGGTACTATCACAGTGTGAGGTTTTGCTTCGATATGCTACCAGTAAATTTCTTCTCTCACTTATCAGTGACAGGAGGTGTTTGCAATCCTTAAAAGAGCTCTATAAGTCAATTTTATAAAGATGAGAAAGTCACGTTTTGAAGCCCAATTTGATATTCATTCAGGGAATTATGGTCCTAGTGAATGCCAATTATCAGAGTGCATTTTATTAGCCATGAGTTTCGGGAATGTTGTATCATACTTTTGGTTTGCTCCGTTAGTTACAAATAACATTCATTCAATGGCAATCTGATGAGTGTGAAGGAATATTAGACTTACATATTCTTCTGATATTAGGGTAATAGTTTAAAATGTGGTTATTTCTATATCAAAACGATAACATTTTTCTTCATATAGCAGGCAACACTGCGTCAAGGTTTTTGACGATAATCAGATACTAGTAATTATCTGGCAGACATATAGTCTAGTATAAATATGGTATTATGAGAGCATTTTTAGAATTAGTTGTTACCAAGAGCCACTCGATTAAATATTAAAACACTCAACACATTATCGGTGAAAAGCTTAATCTCATACACTTTTTATTAGAATTTAGTTGATAACATAAATCCGAGAACAAACGTTATAATTAAACAAAAGTAAATATATCTGACCTTATATGAATGCCTCATCTGACCTTATGCACCCACAAAAGAGTATGATTTAATTTAATTAGTTAATTAAAAAGATTCTATATATATATATATATATATATATATATATATATATATATATATATATATATATATACATACAATGAATATTTTCAATAATAAAATGAAAAGACGTACTTCAGAAATTTAATTTTTCTTAAAATCATTGTAGGAAATGGATGTAGTTTCTAAGAAACTAAATGGAGCTATATATATATATATATATATATATATATATATATATATATATATATACATACAATGAATATTTTCAATAATAAAATGAAAAGACGTACTTCAGAAATTTAATTTTTCTTAAAATCATTGTAGGAAATGGATGTAGTTTCTAAGAAACTAAATGGCAGAGTCGAACAAAAATGGAGCTGCTGCGAGCCAAAACTTCATATTAAAACCAATGGTGAAACTACAGATCTTAAAATAGATGGAAAAACTTGCGTCTGTAGTGCTGATAAAGTTTTTGATGTAAGAAATGTTACTTTCTATTTCAATAGATAATTTTGGTAATTAAAAGGAGTAAATAATTATTTAAATTTTTTCTGAACTGATATCTAATACTTAATCCTATTCTTAACAAACATATCTTGTAACATGCAGATTCAGGTATTTTTTAGGTTTGCAAGGAATATTATGTAATAATATAATCATTTTTTGTAATATACGTAACATAACATATTGTAAAATTTATAGAAATTTCAATTTAATTGAAAAGGAAATTTCTATAAACTTCTTCACAAACAACATAATTTGATTTATAAAATTCCTATTTCGTACTGGATTGAAGCATTTATTAACACAATATCTCATGGAACTATTTTTTTTTTCGGAAAAAACAAACATTTTGATGTGTAATAAACAACATAAGTTATTTAATTTTTCAAATTTATATTCGCGCTTATAAAATACATATAAATTTCAGTTTTGAGATTGAATAACTCTTCGAGATGAGTAACCTAATTTAAATTTTACCGCTGAAAAATGACACTTATCTAAAATAAATATCACACAGAAATATGAAAAAAAATATTTTATATTATTTACGATAAAAATATACTACAGTTTCTGCCCATTCATATGATAATTTTTTTTATTAAATATGTTCATGAAATTTTAGAAAAGAGAGATTAAGAGAAAAGGGAGATACAAGAGAAGCGTGAAGTTAAAATTTAAATTTTTTCATAAAATTATAATTTACATAATGAAAAAAATCATTTTTTAAAATTATTTATTTTTTAAAGATATTTCTTGATAACTACTGTAAAAATTTTTTACAACTGTGCAAATCGTTAAGGCTCCCAAATGGAGCATAAAACCGGTCTTGATATATGTGATATACTACTAAATAACTTAATTTGTTTTATTTATTAACAAAATTAATTAATAAAATAAATAACATAATCTGCTTTATTTTTGCTCCTTAAACCTTTTTCTTAAATTTCGATTGAAATTCTATTACGTCGAAGATTATCAAAAAGATTTAGTAAAATTTATGCTTTTATGTTATGGATTTTTCGTAATAATTATTTAATATAGAATACGAATTTTTAATTTTGGTGGGATTTATTACAGAGCAGTTATTAACTTAATTCATTTTTATACATTTTTTATCTTTTTATAAAGGTTTTTCATAAAACTATTTATACATTTTTAAATTACACAAGAATATAATTGTTTTGAAAAAGGGATACATTTCTTTTGGGAAAGCTATACAAATATTTACAATAGCAAGTAATATGTAGTCAAGTATTAGTTGGAAATATGTTTCTAAATTATCACTATTATTATCTGATTTCTTTCCTAAGAATTCTTCATGAAATATATTATACTTGTGATGTCATTTATACTGACATAAAAACTTTGGGAAAAGTTTTTAAATATTTCCATCTAGAATTTTACAATAATTTTAAAATATTTTCTGAAAACGTTACAAACTCCATTAAAATTTAAAACAACCTTAAGGATTTTAGAAAACAAGTAAGCTATTTGTCCATTTTTATCCTTTCATTATAATTTTTTTTTAATCTGTGGAAGAATTTGAGAACTTTAAGAAAGGAACTTTTTATGGAAATCATATTAATCCTTTGTTTTTTTTCCACATTTTTTATTTCACCTTTTGCTTATGGAGTAGAATTTTGATCAATTTAATGCATAAAAAAATTTAAACATTCGTTTTCAAATTCATTGAATTCTTTATGGCTTTGTGTTTTAAAACTTTACTATACAGTGGCTCTAATCTTCATGATTTAAAAATTTTTACGCAAAATGAATCAGCAATTCAAAAAATCGAGGTAAAGTATTTAAGCGAAAACATCTGCCTGCTTTTAAGTTTATATCAGAAAGTTATCTGATAATTAATTAACTTTAATGAAAGTGTATATGTTTGGATGATACACAAAATTTCTGTTATTAACAAGTATCAGAATTATAACATGTTTGTATGTTATAAATTCTAAAATACCAAAATCTATAGTTTACACTTCTGAAACTAGAAATTCTTATATTTATCAAAATTTCTCTTGGTAAATGTTATATTTTTCTATATTCGTTAATGTTATTAATTATTTAATAATCACGCTCATAATATAAAATTTTGTATGATTTTAAATTAATTAAATTTGCAAACGTGTTGTGCAATAGATAATTTCATTTAATAAAACAAAGGTCCAATCATTATTTCGATATTTTTAATGATTTTGTAAATAATAATAAAATACAGTTTTAAAGGAAATTCTTAAAAACGGATGTGAGTGGATAACATACGTTTAGCATTAAAAAAAAATTAAAAATGCTTCTTTTAAGAATCCTGCAGTTCAGGAAACTTTTCAACTTTTAAATATTCTAAAATATTTTAAAAATATCAACATTAAATTAATTCACAAGTATATTTTTAGACGTTGTATTATAAAATATTAAACATTAAATAGCTTTCATAATTTTTTTGTTTTGAATGTGGTTAAAACGTGTGTATTTAGTAATTATTTTGCAACGGATATATGTAGCTTTTCTTTACATTTTCGAATATAAATATTGTCCTTTTACTTAAAATCTTAAGAGATAGCTTCAGTAACTTTCTTCTCATCTGAAACATAAAAAATCAAAATTTTAAATATATTTCGTAGTGTTTGGTATTAATATATTTAGATGTTTCTTTTTGTAACAATTCGTTAAATTGTTGTCTTTTAATGTATCTACAACATCTGAATATTGTAATTTAAAATTTCTTTTAACATATATGTATTATTTTCCCAAAATACAAGAAGAAATTTTCCTCTTTACAAGAATTTTTATAATTGTTTATATCCTCAACGGGTATCAATTTATCACAGAGTTTGAAAAACTGAATCTTAATCAAATATTGAAGGAAAATGTAACTTTCTTATATAATATCACCATGCATAGATTAAACATAAATTTTGTAAATTTTCTGCAGTATGGATTTCTTTTTATAGAAAATGCAATGGATATAGTAATAATTGTACAATTATCTGGTGTGGTTAAAATAATAGTTACTTTTATTACTTAATAAGAGATACATATTTTAAATAATGAATTTAATTCTAGCTTTTCTTTATTTTGAAGTTCAAATAGTGTCATTTGCTATGTTCACTGAATAAGGTTAAGTTAAGATTAAAAGTCTTAATTCCCAAGAAAGCATTCATTAAATAATGTATTTTAAATACCTCAGTAATATACGATAGGAGTTACTGCCCTTATATACTACTGTAAACCAGGGAGTGCTATTTTAATTTCTAGTTAAAAATACAAAATTTTAAATATAAAAACAATCGAAAAAGTTTGATGAACATTCAACTTATAAGAGCAAGCTTAAAATATGTTTCTGCATTGAAAATATTTTATGTTTAGGTATACATAATGATTGTTGTCTTTATCCAATACTTAAAAAGTTTAAAAGGCTGATTTTAGAAATCAATGATTTTTAAATGAAAAAGCAGATATTTTGGAAAACAATTGTCGGTTGAAACACTAAAGATGAAATATGAAGGATATATTCTTATTTTTTCTTTTTTTTTTTGTATTTTAATAATGGCTTTCATTACTTAGAATTAACTATACGTTTATTTAAATTTTTATACATTTTAATTAATTGCATTTTAGCATTCATTTTTTTATTTCATATATTCAAATGTAATTTATTTTGATTTAGATATCAGACATTGATGGAAGCGTAATTGGAAGTATCAAAAAGAAATGGATGGGTTTTTTCATGGAAACTCATACTCATGTTGACAATTTTGAATTGTCGTTTCCCCAAGACATAAGTGTTGATCAAAAAATTATGCTAATAGGCACTACTTTGTTACTAGTAAGTTTAATTATGTTATGCTCTTTCTAGCTGTTTAATATAACGTCAACTTGCATGTTGTACAACGTTTCATGTACGCATTATTTTTTTAACTATCTTGTGAGATGAATTATTATGAATAATTTACTTATATTATTGTCATTAGGACTTCATGTATTTTGAAGATAAATGAGAAAGGATATGTGATTCAAGGAACAGAGAAAAAATGAATAAAATGAAGAAAGCGAACTTCATAATAAAAAAAAAAATGAATGAATTTGGGTTGTGAGAAGTTTAAATCATGTTCGTTCACTGATTGTCATCTAAATAAATTTTAATATATATCAGCATATTTATTTACTTTAGTCACCAGGTTTTAAAGATATGGTATTTAATGTTTACTTTATTTAATTATAACATATAAATGAAGTTAAAATTATCTTGGTTTTACTCGAGTTATTTATCAATATATTCTATCTGAAAATGTCATTTAAATATCATTAAATATTAATTTCCGCACTTTTAATAAGGCACATTTTGTGAACACAAATAACATACAAGTATTGTCTAAAACTTAGCAGCACAAAAATTTTTCACATATTGCTATGCTTGTAAATTTAACTGTATTAAGTTTTTATTAGAAATTTAAAAAACTTATTAAGCTTAGAAGTTACAGCACTTGATAATTATTCCACAAGGTATGAGTGTTTAAGTTAATTATATTTTGATGTAAATTTGTTTAAAATATTCTTATTGGTTAGTAGTGAATTAACTTCTATAATAAATCTAGTTACAAAGCTATTTCTTCTTAAATGCATATATAAAAGAATTTGATTTTAACCATCAGATTGTGCTCTTTACAAATTTTAAGAACAATAATCAGAACTTGATTCAGATTAAAAAAAAGCTTACTTTTTCAATCATTGTGTTTTCTTATTCCAATAAATAAGTATTAAATATGAGACAACTTTAATTACATATATCTGTAAAGCTCAATGCGTATTTCTTTGTCTTGAAGTTTTGTGGATTCACACTTGATGCATTCCTATTTTAAATTTTAGAAAATTTATTTATTTTGCTTAATGGGCTATAATAAAAGCATTTTCATATATGTAATTTCCATTCAAAACTAAACATTTTATAATCTGTTTTAAATATCTAATAAAGTTTATTTAGTAAAGTAATTTAGAATATTTAAGAAAATTTTAAATCAATTTTATTTTTTCAGATAAAAATTTTAAATCCAACATTTTTAAAATTTAATTCACACCTTTTAATAAAAGTTTTCTGAGTTTCTCTGTAGATGGCAGCACTAGCAGTCAACAAAATCACAGAAATTAATTTTTTCTGTTTGTATTTTTCACGACCAATAACTTCCTTCATGTAATATGAATGTTCAAGAACTATAATTTATGACAAGATAATTAAAGGAAACATGATTATTTCTTTTTATTTTCTCCACAGTTTATTTCAAAAGTTAAGTATAACACTTGTTTATAAACGTTTTTTAATTAAAATTAATTTTTTTTAAAATTTATTAAATTTTTGTAAATTATTATTAAATATGTTGAAAATTTCATTTTAATTTTTGAAAAATGCAAAAATCTAAGACATCTCAACAAAGAAATAAAGATTTTTAATGAATTTTTGAGAACACATCTTGTAAAGATTGAGAAGTATTTATGAGTAGCAATATATATTTGTTAAAATAGTTAGTGAATAGTAGCATTGAATACATGAGGCATTGAAAAGGTTCAGAGATTTCATTTTAAATAAAATGAGTCCATTTAAGAAATATTTATTTTTATAAAGTAAGATGAAACTAAAAATTTATATTTTAATATTTCATTAATAGAATTATAAATAAATGAATTAAAAATTCATGTATTTATTTTAAACAAATTAATTTTTCACTTAGGATAACCATGTGAAGTTTTGTTCATCACTAAATAATTCAATTTTGATTAGTAATATTAAACTATATTTTAAAATATCAATCAGTTGCAAATAATTTAGTTTAAATTGTAATTATTTACATTATTCCTACTCATACTTTGAAATGAAATTTATATTTAATTAAGTAAACTAAAAGAAAATTTTATTTATCAAAATTTTGTAACTTTTAGGAAAATTCCTTGTTAAGACTTTTTTGTGTAACTTGATGTAAATATACAACAAACTTATATATTTTATAAGATTTTTAATTGCCTTATTTTAATGCTACCCTAAAAAATTATCTTCAATATTATCCTATAATTGATAATAATTATTGGCAGGACTAGAAAAAGTATAAGGAGTATTCATGATTGTTTTTCGAATTTTATTGATAGCGAATTTTGAATAATAACATTTACATCTTTTGTTGAGAATTTTCATTCAAAAATTTATGAGGAGGACATATAAAAGAGCTTACACGATAAAATTTGGTTAAATGAACATTTATTTGAAAAATCATGATATTCGGATGATTCAATATTTTTTGTGATCCATTAGATTTTAGAATTTAAATATTAAGGTATTAACATTGAATTATACATGCTTATTCTGGAGTAGTGGTAGTCAATTTAGTGAACTTATGTTCTGAATTTGTATTTTTATCATACGATGATAAGAATATTTATTTTTAACTGAATAGAATAGATAGAAAAATGCGATAAATAAAACAGTATGATATTTAGAATATTATGATTTTACGCAGTGCTTTCTAGGTGCTTTAGATTTAGTTTTTATAGAACAAAGGCAGATAGTTTCTTTCTTTACTAGTATTTAGATACAAAATTGACTAATAATTTCGACAATTTAATTAAATATGTTCCTAAGTCCTTGTTTCTTATTTGTGACACATAATAATACTATATAATCCAAAAACATATTCGCACAACTTTATTTTAAATAATAATACAACTTTCAGAATCTTTTGAAAAAGTGAACTTTCATTACATTTAAACATATAGTATTCAAATTTCTCTTTTAAAACACTTCACTTTGTAAAATATGTTATTTTGTAAGAAATGCAAAAAATTTAAATTTAACATTACATGATTAAATATTTTTTCTGGAATTTTTCCAATAAAAGGATTTATGAAATTTTCAATTTTTATATTATAATACCAAATTTAGCCATATAAAATTAATAAGAATTGTTTAAGATTAGTATACTTCACACTAAGCAAAATTTTTCTCCACAACTTTTGGCCACGTGATACTCTTAAATATTCAAATATTGTGTTTTGTTGCATTTTTTAAAAAGTATACCCTCATTCCATCTTTATCATCATACAATATAATTCACTATACGCCATCATACAATAATAATGCTACCATCATATAATATGATTCACTGTTACTATGTAATACACATATAAAAGATCTTTTTAATGTAAATGTTATGCTGATTTTAAATACCTAAACAAAATAATATTTTATTTATTTAATATTTGCTGAACATTGTTTATATCTAATATCCAAAGAAGTATTTTATAAAATATAATAGAGGATATAAAGATTATATTGAAAGTTTTATTATTTCTTATTTAAAAAGTTATAGTGACTTAAAATGAAACAAAATCCCCTATTTGTCTTTTAATATTAGAAGTAAATTGGTATACTCTGTTTAGTTTACTTCACATATTTATTATGTAGTTCACTCACTGAGTATTTTACTGATAATAGCAATTCATTTCTATAACTACGTACGCAAAGAATCAAATAAAACTTTTCATAACTGAATAATAATGCTTTCTTATTTTTATAGAAATATAATGGGTAATTTTTAAACTTATCTCTTAAAAATAAACTTTATATATTTAAAAACTGTCTGAAATGATTTCATCATGGCTCTTAATATAAAATATCAACTTAAAAATAAGTGCATAGAAAAATATTCATTTCTGAAGTAGCTTGTAAGTGAAGAAAATATATTTTAAAAAATGGCATTAATAGCTTTGCTTAATCATTTACTTTGGATTAAAAATACCTCAAAATATTTTTTAAGATCTTAACTTTTATAAATCTTAATTTGAGATCTTAAATTTTATTTTTATCCAATCCCTTTCAAAATTATTTGATCAGTTGGTAAGTAGATAATTGTAAATAAAATAATTTAATTTTATAAATAAAATGATTAAAAGTTAACTTTTGTACTGTTTAACTATATTAATAATCATAACCTAAAGTTTAACTATTATTTAAACTTAAATTGTTTTTCACCCTCTATATTCTTTGTATTTATAACTTATTGTTCGAAACGTTCAAATTATATGATATAGTCATTTTGCTTAACAGTTTTTTATTTCATAATCAGAAATTTTGTTCTTGTAAATTCAATGAAGAAAAATTAAATGTAAGAAAAATTGTATTAAATATTAAATTTTTAAAATTTTTGAAATACATATGAGGTTTATTTGTTAGTTTTTTGGTCATAATTAGTGATTCGACAATTCCAAATTTCATTGAAAACTGTATGTATTCAAAATTTTGAATTAGTTATAAATTTATTAATTGAAAAGATAATTGTAATTAATTTAAATGAAAAATATTATCGTAATGTTTTACATTTACAAAAAATTTAAATTATAATTAAATTTCTAATAAATTATTAATTTGTGTGTTACTTCTAGATGTACCCGTTAAGTAATATAATAGTACAGTAATAATAATACTTCTATACCAAATAATTATAATTATGGTACAATGATAATATTTTATGTAAATCAAGTCAAATGTTAAATTAATTGTATTTCTTAACTATACATCATTATTTACAACTTTTTCATTAATTTTTTCATATTAACATCACAAAATAGTTTATTGATTAGTCATTTTGATTGAAATTATTATTGGTTTTGTACCAATAATCATATTAAAAGAAAAAGTATCGAAATCTTATTAAAAGAAAATTATGAAAAGCTTCAAAAAATAATCTTAATTATTTAAAATTTTATAAAGTAGCTTTGAAATTTTCTGAAACTTGATGATCTTTGCTTGTTAATTTACATTTAACAAATCAAAAATAAGATTACGCTCATTTTATAAACTATATTTTTAACTCATTAAGGAATTTAAATAAAAAATTATGGCAAGTTTTGAGTTTCGTATTACTCTTTTTAGAAATAATTCTCAAATGACTTCTGAATCTTAAATCTAACTGAGTGAAATAAGGCTTAGTAAAAGTTACAAATGAAATCAGTTATCTTTCTCAAAAATATCCTGGATAAGATGACAGTTGGTAAAATGCCAAGAAAAGTGTCTTAATCATTTATATATATTTCCTTAGATTTAATATATATATAATATTACCAAATTACATTGCATTTAAAATAGAAAAGTTTTGGTTCCCATTAAGTATATTCATGAACTACTCTGTCGTGATAAAGAAAGTCATAATTGTGTCTTCCGAATCATAAATCATACAATCAATAGAAGAATGCACAGATATTTTTTTAAAATATCGATAAATTATACCAGGTATCGGGACGCCAAGAAGACAAATGAGATGAAAATCAAAGCGTGTTTTGGACATTCTTATCAATGTGGTTTGTATAAACCGTCATATACAAATTCAAAAGAATTTTTAAGCTGCTGATGCATTAAGCTTCAATAACAAAATGTAATATGAAGGATTTATTTTCTTCTTAGGTATGATAGTTTGATCTAAAGGTGAAGTTTAAGAAAATTAATTTAATTGATTATTAAGTTCATTAAGTGAAAAATTAATTTTGTATACATGTTAAATTAAATCATTCATGAATAAAAGTCATCATAAATCAGTCAGCTGTGAGAAAATATTTTGCTGATTCATCATAAGCAATACTCATATAAAAAATATCTGTAAAAACTTGTTCCTTTTAGAACCCCACATATGAAGACAATATATATTAAAATATGCTTCCTAAAAAGCTACATCAAAAAATTAAATAAGCCACTTCCTATTAATTAGAGGAGAAACAAAGTCCAACACAAGGACCAATATCGAACAAGACTGATGATATATCCAAGAATAATAAAACTGGCATTTCTTACAGAGAATGACATAATTTTACTTGCAAAATATTTCATTTGTTTACCTGAACTGTATGTCAATTCAGAATTTTTAATACAAGTACGCAATTTTCTGTTCAATTAATGAATGCAATTTTAAAAATCTAAAAATTTTCTTAAGTGTAGAGCCGTACTGTTATAATTAAACATTGTAATCATTATTCACAGTAAAATATATTTTTTAGTTCAGGATAAATTTTAATAAAACTTATTCGGGTATGTCTCTTCCCACAACCTCCAACGTCAGTATCTGGTGGGCGTCGTCTACCGCGTTAGTAAGCTTTGGTCATTAAAATCCTGAAAAAAGATGCAAATTCAGAAAAGAAATATCCTATTCTTCTAAAAAACGAAATTTCCTTCCAGTTAAAACATTTCTATTTAATTAAAATTGTTGAGTTTGAAAAATCTATAAGTTTATTTAATTATATGTGGATTACACCTTGGGTATACGGAAATCGTCATTCCATTAAACTTAATTTAAGTTTCAAAAATTTTCCCACTCACACTGCTGAATCACCTCGCTTTTACTCTTCCCTTTCATATTATGTAGAACACTCTCATGTTAAAGTAAATCTGCATTTGTTCCAGAAATTCTTACTTTTCTACTTCACCGGTTCTAGAAACTCCACCAGAAAAGTACTAAGACAATGTTAAAATAATACAATGTAGCACAATTAAGGGACTATATAATGTTTAAAAAATGTTTGAATAATATTAATGTATGCAGGAAGAAATACCATTAAATATTTTTCGAAATAAAAAATTGGAAATATTTTTTTTTCCAAAATATAATTTAACTTTTTTCATATTATTCATCTTATTTATTGCATATTTTGTACATTAGTGACAAATATTTTGTACATTGCATATTTTGTACATTAGAGACAAATTAGTGAGTAAATTAAGAAGTGTGTAATAACTTAGTAAAATAAAATAGTTAAGAAATTTAAGAAAATCATAATGTTATTTGTTCTAAATTTGGATAAGCGATCCAAGCTACATAACAATAAAATTAAATTGGAAAGAGTTACATTAAATTTAAAAGAAAATAAAGTATGAAAGAGTGCCTTACAATTATTTTTTTACTATGACTGTTATAATTTCATAAATAAATGGTCGGCATCTAGCCGAACTTGTATCACTAACCCAATAATATCTCAGGAATATAGATTGATGTTTATCAAGAAAAATTTATGATATCAATTGCATCATTACATTACTGTAAGAATTGAGCCATTCATTACACAGAATTTGTTCCTGGTATTGATTAATTGCGCAGAAGATAAATTTTTATGAACAAAATAGAATCAAGGCTTATCATTAAAATGATTGTTTCCCTTCTGACATCCATAATTTAGATTTTTTAATTGCATGAGAAATATTTGATATTCACATTTTGCACTCATTAAAAAACGAGTCACTAGACATTTATAGGAGACACTTTACTATTAGCAATCGTTGTTTTATTTTTTAGGTTAGTTCAGTTGCAATTATAGAAGCAATATAATTGCAACTGAACTAACCTAAAGATTGAGTAAAAAAAAAAACTCTTTGAAACAATAGGAATTAATTTCATTACTAAAGATTCTATTTACTTTAACAACATACTCATGTTGCAAAACCTATTTCAATATATATATTTTAAACGCTTATACAGAATATATGTTAACTAAAATTGGAATAAATAATGTATCACTTAATCTTTTACCTCTTCATTTTACCGATTAAGATTCAAAATTTCTTTCTAAAAGTGCATAGTAGATTAAAAAGTAACCATTTTTTGTGTTGAATTTCAAGTAACTTAGATTTGATTTGTCATAATTCTTTAAAAGTATTTTATTTCGTTCTTATTTGTCTAGCAGTGCTATTTAGAATTTTAGGCTTGGCCCAAACAATCTCAAACATTTACCTAACAGTTAAAACTATTGTAAAAGAGGAAATTCTTCTTAAAATGTTGAAACAAATTTCCATGCCATGCTACTCTGTTTTTCTGATTTCGCTTATCAAAAAAAATTCTTGTTTTCTCTAAAAAATACATATATAACATGTTTTAAAATTTTTGTTGTTAGTAATTTTTTTATTGTAATTTTCCCTTTTAAAATTTTTCATCGTTTTTGGACATAATTAAGTTACATGGGACATTTTATGTTGAATATTGGGCTTTGCTTTAAAAATATTATGAACTGAGTGTATTTTCTTAAAGAAATCAAATTAAAATTACTTGTTGAATTTATGTTTCTTATTAAGACTAATGAAGCAAGCATAAGGCTTTCATTTCTTCCCACATGCTAAATCATTTTTAGGAAAGAAACTCTAACCTTTTTAGTTCAAGTATTTACTTTTTTACGACTAAACTCATTTCATCGATTCTTTTAACACTACACTTATGCTCTTTTTCATAGATTGCATGTAATGAAATGATGAATACAAATTACTTTTTCCAATTAATGATACCAATGATATCGTTTAATTATTGAAGATTTGATGAGATGAAGAGTATAGAATACTAAATCATAATTTTAGCATCAGGCTAATTAAAAGCCTGAAATATCTCAAATTTGAAGATGGAGGTACACCTCAAAGAATAAGTAAATTGTACTATTGTGTTGTACAAGTATATAGGGTTGGTCATGTATCAAAGCTTTTTTTTAAATTGCCTATTTGTAAAATTAAACATAGAATGTTGTTCGGAGATATTTAGTTGAGATGAAATCTTGCTAATTTTGAACAATGTGAGATTATATGATGCATGTTTATTCTGAATAATCATATCATCTGGAGAGAATGCTTTGATTTTTCTTGGGTTCTGTCGCATAAAACATTGATACACAGTTTCTTACTTTGAGGTTTTTTCATTATTTATTTTCCAATATTACTAATAGTATCATTAAGAAGCTTATAACATCAGTTTCATCTATTTAACTTATACGAACTCGAACAAACAGTTGAATATCACTTTCTTCATAGAAGTACATCTTCTGTTTCACAATTTACTAAAAACCATCATGAATTTGTTTTAGGAATATTATATACATACACCAGGCATTCTTATGGGCTTAACTACATGATAATAATATCTTCTTTATCCATTTATCAAGATAAGAAAACTGAAAATCTATAGTCACATAAAATTTTCTCTTTTTTTCAAGTATTTTAATGTAAATCATCAAAATATTTTTCTTAAATGGATTCTTTTCTTCTATGGTTTCATATTTCACTTCTATTATGAAATGTCATATAAATTTTTTTAAAAAAACAGCGAGTCAAAAAAATTGTTAAATATTTAAGTTAATAAATAAACTTTATTTTTAATTAGTTCTGTTTATTACCTTACAAATTGAAGATAAATTATCGAACAAATTAATTAATTAATTTTATTCAAAATGAGTATTGTCTTAATATATTTCTTAATGATTTCTACGTTGGATATTTCTTATTTGCAGCAATAAAATTTATTTGCTAGGAAAATTTTACAAATTATACAAAATTTATTTCCTAAATATCTTTTGTTACATTAATTCAAAAACCGAATTTAGGATCTTTCTTACAAACAATCATATATCCAATTTTTTTACCTATTAGCAATTAGAAATTAATTTAATAACAGGAGTAATTAATTAATAAGAAATTCTGTGGGAGTGTTGACAAAATGAATTATGATTAGTTAATATCAAAACCCTAAGTAATCAACTGCCTGTGGTAAGAATTCACTGAGTCAGAAATTTCTGTTCCAATGCAGATAATTAATAAATTCCCTAAGAGAATTTACATAAGAAAAATAATAGCTTTGTATTATTAAGTGTTTTGAATATTAATTGCTTTATCTCTTTTATTAGACTTTTTGTTCTTCCGAAGAACAATAACTTAATACTTCTCTCTTAATTAGTTTAAGATTCATTTATGGCTAATGCTTTTGCCTCTAATAACTGAATTCCTTTTATTAAACTAATTTTAATAAGCAAGCAGTTTTATAATCGCTCTTATATTTTTCAATCACAAAATTGGTTACATAAAAACTAAATATAAAATTAAATCAATATGCAGTTTAAATAACAGTGATCTGATCACAAACTTTTTTCGTAGTATACAAAGGAAGTAATTTTTGCCCTTGAGGAAATAAGCAAATCAGAAATATAAAATTTGGTCAGGTGTAAAGTAATTCATTTACTCTTACTGTAAGTTTTCAAATTTAGCTATTATTATATTTAACTATGATTGCTTAGAAATATGTACTTTTTGTTTACCATAAAATATTGTTGGATATTTTGATGTAATATTGTTTATTCAGTATTAATAAATCAATCATTTTCAGACCAAAATTATTTGGTCTAAAAATGATTTATTTATAAAAAAACAAGTTTGTACTACAAGCTTCAAGTAACATGACTTAAAACAATATAAATATAGTCGTAGAATTTTCTCATAAATATTTATTGTATAAGTATGATTAGGTACTTCAAACGAAACACAAGAAACGACTAAAATTATCACTTTTTTAAGAAGGCACGAAATCAAGGAACACATTCAATTAAATTATGAACAATTAAGAAAGCATTTAGTGTAATGAATATGTAGCAGTCTAAAGAAAAGGAAGCTGAATCATATACTCTGTTTTTCTAGTAGGAAGTGAATTAAGCTCTAATATTCTCTTCATAATTTATTCTATTCATAACAAGATACAATGTATGATAATTGTATCATGAAAAATTGAAATAATTTTCTGCATTTTCGATCTCTAATCATAAATTAGCAATATAGATTTAATATGTTTCTATATGTTATCTCATTCAGAAATGATCACTTTAATGATACGCGTCCCACAAAATAGGTAATTTATTATTTGATTATTGGTTTCTATTCTTATTCTAATCCATCCGTATTTTAACTTTTGTTTGAAATTTTTCCTTTTTCAATTACACTGATTATCATTAATTAAGAGAAAATCACAAAAATGACGATAACGCAAAAAGTTATGTCTGGAATTTAATGAATTTTATACACATTTTACACAACACATAGGAAGGTATAAAATAGTGTGAAAATAAGTTAAAAGACCATTAAAGTTTATTAAAATTAGCATATGTATACAATGAGCAAATTGGAGGCGTACGTTTGGAATAGGAAAAGTACCTTTAAAAGGAAGTATGATCCAACCGAGAAGCAATACCGAACATTAAAGATGTGTGATGCTCTAAATTATGAGGTCCATTAATTGTGTAGGAAGTGTGCGATCCATTACTCTTCCAAAGTAGTTGAAAATGTGGTTAGGATCATAAAAGGGGGGTTGAGAGCAGCTACATGTCATCCTAGAACGTCTTACACATGTTATATTGGGTTAAAGTCTAGTGATCGAGCTGCCCCAAGCATGCGCTCAATTGTTTCCGGCTCAACATAAGTCTCAAACATAAAGAGAACAATTTTCAACTAACCAGGCGTTCCGTGGGCATATTGACATGTCCATTGAAAGAGTTCCAGCCTACGGTGTGACGTGAACGGGACGTAGATGTCTGATCACCTAGAATAAAAACCATTTTCTTGAAGCTACCTCACGATTGATTCGAATACCAACTTTCCGAACCTTGAAGGGGAAAAATATTCAAGTTCAGCAAAAGTTGCGCTTCTGTTCCTTCGTGTGCATAATAACAAAATCGGTCATAGGCACTCGTGGTAGCACGTAGCCATCCTCGGCTGAACATCCTGTATGATGAATCCGTTATTATAAATTGTTGCCAAAGTCTATGAATCACAAATGGACTCACATTCAGTCATTTGGCTACTTCGATCTGAATTTGTATTGCCTCAAGAGTCCCAATTGCAAGCCATCGAAATTGTTTGGTCAAATGATTCCTGGAGGCCATTGTTACAATTTCGCTATATTAGATTTCTAATATCAGATACGCAGTGACATTTCCAGGCTTACTGTGAGACATCCATTTGTGTGCTCTTCGCAAATGTCGTACTCCGACATCAGCGCCTCTATTTTGCATAATCTCACATTGTATAGTTTCTTTTACTTACCAACATATTCAAGTTTTATGCTGATTGGCTTATTTTTGGAAAAGTTGCAGCTATTTTTCTGATTTTTTCTTAATTTTTGGTAATTAATGTTTTATAAAAGGATCAATATAAGTGAAGCATGAAACAAAACAAATAATATAATATTTGTATAATTTTCGTTACATCAAGTAATATTTAAATTGAGTCATAAATGTTGATAAAGATTTTTACCTTTTATTTAACAAAAAATATTTTTTTAATATAATAGAAGTAATAATATAAAAGTTTAATAATATATACGTTTAATAGTATAAAAGTACTTTTTATTAAATAATATTAAGGATATTTGAAAAACATCGAACGTAATATGTAAATCATCACACAAAATATGGTTCGGAATGATAGAATTTTTGATTTACAGATACAATTTCTCTGGATTTGTATAAATATACTATATTTTCTTAATTTAAGGCTTCAGAAATTTATGGTTAAACTTCATATAATATACAGCTTTAATTGATTAAAATTATAAAGCAGCTATCTCAGAGTTGTTTGCATATTCGTATTCTTTGAGATTTAAAATATCACTTTAGAATTATCCTAGTAACCACAATTTATTCAAAATGCTATAGTCGATCATTCACAGTGCGACTAATTAAATATCAGTTAAATTTTCTTAAGTAATTTAATTAACGCCATTTGTATTTCAATATATACCAGTGTAATGAAAGTATATACAAATTTCAGTAAATATTACATAATATAATATAATGATATTGCAAGCCATTCATTTATAAAATAATAATTAAGTTGAAAAAATCTTAAATTTTAACTATTTTATATAATGTGGGTTGGTGTATATTTAAAGACACGTTGCAAACAGTTTATCAAAACTTGGAATGGCCTCATATGAAATATAAACTATTGTTAAAATCACACTCAACTGTGAAACATAATCTCTCTCGTATAAAGAGTGAATATTATAAGTAATGCGGTATTGTGCAAATATATTACTATTTTTTAGGTAAATGTATAAGATCGGATATATGTTTAATATATAGAGAAATAAAATGAAACAAAATTGTTAATGAGAATAAAATGAAATATAATTCATATATTAAAACTACTTATTCAGAGCAGTCAACTATGTAATTATTAGTATATATATTATAAACCTGCACGTTTCCTCGAGATAAACCAATATTAGGATGATGGTTCTTCTCTCAACGTGTCTTGCTTGAGATTCGATGCAGCACACGTACTATTGATGTCTTACATGTCAGATTTGTGTTTCATAAAAGAAAATGCAATCATCTTTGTCTTTTATGTCAAGGGAAATAATGTCTTATTCACTTATTCTCTACATTCCGATATTCCTTTTCCGGCTAGTTTTCTCTATGGAATAAGAGTTATCTTAAATTATAAGAGAAGGACTTGTATAAAGATAATGTTTCATATTATCATACATATATTTTATGCATGAATGTACTCATATATGTCGCATGTGAAATATACTTTGTTTGCTATTATTCTTTTTCTCAATAACATGTTACTAA
>JAPDSC010033912.1:0-25122 GCA_026290005.1 Latrodectus geometricus | reverse complement strand
ATGTTGGTAACATCATTGGTTAGTTATTAACGTATCATAGTCAAAATGAGTTAATTTAACATTTTACTATCAAATACATTTTGAAATGTGTATTAGTATTTTGATAAAATACTTTTATATACTTTCATAGAATAAATAAAATAAAATAAGGGATTATGAAAGAGAGATTTTTTCCGTGAAGTACAGATTTCATGCTGATGACAATTACGTAGCGACATTAAATCTATAAATAATTGTAAAATCTTAAAGATAAGAGAAAAATAAGATCAGTGATTGAAGACAGCATGAAATAAATCAGGAATTATTTATTTTGTTATTATCTCATTATTTTTTATTAATACATTCAGTACATTTTGAAACGTGTAAAATACTATAGGATTAAATTAACTTTTTATGAAATTATTAATAATATACAATATTTATATAATTATACATAAATTATATTATATTTATTAATATTTAATCAAATTTCATTGTATTATCTTTCAATTTATAGAAAAAAATCTGATAGAAATATCTGATAAAGATAAAATGGAATTTGTGCAGAATTTACCAAAATGATATATCATTATGCATTTTTGGAAAATATATTTGTTAAGCAAAAATACTACTGAATTATGCTTTGAAGTTATCTAAAATATATAAAACGTACTTCTGAAATATATAAGAAAATATTTAAAAAGTGATATTTCTTATCTTTGATGTGACTTAAAAACTTTACACTACTGGCCATTAAAATTGCTACACCAAGAAGGCGACATGCTACAGACATGAAATTTATACGAAAGGAAGAAGGTGCTGTGATATGCAAATGATTAGTTTTTCAGCTCATTCAAACAAAGCAGGTGCCAGTAGCGACACCTACATTGTGTTTAAATGAGAAAATTGTTCAGTCGGTTCCTCATACACAAATTGCATTTGAACGTTGTTGCCTGGTGAAAAAATATTGTGATGCCTCGTGTAAGAAGGAGAAATGCGTACCAGCACGTTTCTGACTTTATAAAGGTCGAATTGTAGCGTACCGGGATTGCGGTTTATCTTATCGCAGTATTGCTGCTCGCGTGGGCCTAAATCCAATGACTGTTAGCAGAATATGGAATCGATGGGTTCAGGACGGTAATACGGAACGCCATGCGGGATCTCAACGGTCACCTATCACTAGCAGCCGAGAAGACAGGCACGTTATCCGCATGGCCGTAATGGATCGTGCAACCACGTCACGAGCCGTAAGTCAAGAAACGGGGTCGTTTGGAATACAACAAGTGTCTGCACGAACAGTTCGACGACGTTTGCAGCAGCATGGACTCTCAGCTCGGAGACCATGGCTGCGGCTTCCCTTGACGCTGCGTCATAGACAAGAGTGCCTTCAATGGTGTGATGAACGACGAACCTGGGAGCACGAATGGCGAGACGTCATCTTTTCAAACGAATACAGGTTCTGTGTACAGCATCCTGATGGTCGCATCCGTGTTTGGCGGCATCGTGGTGAACGCACATTGGCAATGTGCATTCGTCATCGTCATACTGGCCCATTACCTGGCGTGATGGTATGGGGTGCCATTGGATACACGTCTTGGTCACCTCTTGTTCGTATTGACGGTGCTTTGAACAGTGCACGTTACATTTCTGGTGTGTTACGACCCGTGGCTCAACCCTTTATTCGAGCCCTGCGAAACCCTACGTTTTAGCAGGATAATGCCCGACCGCATGTTGCCATTATTGTACGGACCTTCCTTGATACGGAACATGTTCGGCTGTTGCCCTGGCCAGCACGTTCTCCAGATCTTTCACCAATAGGAAACGTCTGGTCAATGGTTGCTGAGCGACCGGCTCGTTACCAAACGCCAGTCACTACGGTTGATGAACTGTGGCGTCATGTTGAAGCTGCATGGGCATCTGTACCTGTACATGCAATCCAATCTCTGTTTGATTCAATGCCCAGGCGTATAACAGCTGCTAATACTACCAGAGGTGGTTGTTCTGGGTACTGATTTCTCAGGATCTATCCAGCCAAATTTTTTGAAAATTTAATCACTTGTTACTTCTAGTATAATATATTTGTCCAATAAATATCATTTTTTTTATCTGCATTTCTTCCTGGTGTAGCAATTTTAATGGCCAGTAGTGTAATTATCTATTTCAGTTCTTTTATTTATCATAGTTAAAATTAACACAATAAATATTGGGGTAATGAAATTATGCTTATTTTATATATGCTACGGTTTTAATCTTAATTTTAGGATAACACTTCATTATTTTTTAATAAAGGGAAGTAAATAAATCATCATTTAAAATAATCTTAAAATAATTAAAAATCAAATTTTAAATAAAAAATTGAAAAAAATTCTTTTAATTCAATATTGTGAAATTAATTATTAAGAGTTTTTGTTTTCTGAGAAATCATTTAAGAATATTTTAGGCACAATGTTTTCTTAATTTTTCAGCCAATATTATCTCAGTCGTCTAACCAGATTATCAACATAAAAATATATCATAACTAACACTAAAATAGACAAAAATCATTTTCAAATTCTTTAAAATGCTTATAATATTTACGATTATTATACTTTCTGTTAAAAACTTTTACTTATATCTGCAGAAACTGTAATGTTGAAATTCGTAAACTTGGAAATGAAACGAAACTACACGCAAAATCATCTATCAGATTGCAGTTAATGAAAAGTATGGCAGTAGAATTTATAGAAAAACACCTTTCATCTATTGTAGAAGTGGGAATACTTTTGAATTTCCTATTCATGATATATTAACACATTTTTACAAAAATAATCGAACGCTATTGTAGTAATAAAAATATTTCTAATATATATTACCCAATATAAAATATTTCAAATTAAAACAAGATTTTCAGACGTAAGTGTAAAACCTCAGTTATTTCTTTGTGTGATCAATACCCGTTAAATTAATATTTTGGTTAAATTGGGGCTTAGGTCCCCTTCCTCGCCAACTCGTGAATTTGAAGCGCTTTTCCACGCATGCTCATTAATTTCTCTTTTGTTTTAGCCTTTTCATTGGTCACTAATTAAGTTTCCCTTCGAAATAGCGGTATAATTTTCACCGTGGCATCGGCGTTTTGATGACGTGACAAGCAGGGAATCCAAAGCACATTTTCACCACTACTTTTTAATATAATTTAACAATTATTATATTAATTTATAACCACATTGATTTATATGCCAAGCAATGCCAAGCATCAACTCAATATCGTGTAGCACACACAGCAAACGTGTATTTCAAAATCAGATGGAGGTTTTCCACTATAACAGGGCATAGACTCCCCTAATGTCCACTCTGAAGGTAACCTTGATGTAATTTACACCATGAATACAACAGAGAAAATTTTTAAATCTCTTGTGATGCCGTAGAAATTTGTTTTAAAGACAAAGCTTTTCCAAATGTTCTCAATAATGAACGAGTCTAAAAATTTCGATGATTTTAGAATATGCCTAAAAACAAGAGTGTGACATATGAGCCACTCAAAGCAGTTCTTAAAGTATGTAATGCAGCACTAAATTTCTAAAATTATACTAGCCTGACGCAATAGGAAATAAACAAGAATTTATGCAGATGAAATAATGTATACAAATGTATTTTCTACAGTGAAAATCGTCTCTAGACATATCATATGGTGCAAAAGCTGCGATCACATTCCATCATAAAGATAACACCACTTATCAGCCCTGTGCTGATACGTAGGAGCTATAGATTTATGAGGTTCATTCTATAGCTTCATGAATTTATCCAACCATTATAATTTAATCTCTGTAAGATCAAGTATATAACAACAAAGACTCAACAGCAACAGTCCATTGAAATATTTCTGGGCTAAGGCAAAGCATAAAGCTTTGATATAAGCAATTTGCGAAAGCATATATTAATATTTTTCATCCTGAAGATTCATATCATCGGAGGTCTACTGAATAGATAACACCCGAAACTCGTTGATACCTAAATATTGGAATTATTAGCAAATCAAGGAAATATTATATATCTATCTTTACATGAATTTCATCAGTCGTCCATGATTCTATTTTCTTTCAACCCTTTTTATAACTTCACTACTGTTTCAAACATTTTTTATTGACTAGATGGTAATTAGAATATACTCGTAAAATTATCGTAGGAGAAAATAAATTATTTATTGTTACCTAGAAAATAAACAATGAAGATTGGATTACATTTTTCAAATGAAGAGTTTAACACTAAAGTTAAAGTAGCTTAAATCGAAATAGTCTGTCTTTATTTTAGCAATAACCCATTCAAAACATTTTCATTGTTTTTTCTATTGTTTATCCTTCCATGGCTCATGATTAATAGACTTTCATTATTTATATATGCAAATCTATTTTTCTAGTATTATTTAAGTGTAAAACACACATGCATTTATATATTTTATGTATGTATGCATTATATATATATAATATGCTTTTGCGGACATACAGTGATACATAATAAATACACTCGTATATTTATATAAAAAAATTTCTGGTATTAAAACATAATTTTTTAATTAATTACTGATGTCTGTGTGTAAAATATTATTTTTTTTGTGTATCTTTTAAAATAATTTGTGATTTTGAATTTGTTTCTATACATATGTTTTAAACTTACTCGTATAAAAGCCTAATATGTCCAACATGGATAAAGGAAGTAATTGAAATTTTCAACATAATAAAGTACCTGATTTGTTTAAATAAAGTGTTTGCTAAGAAATATTTCAAATGAAATATGGCTTTTATAACGAAATCAATTCATATATTTTTACTTAAATGTTTTTAAGAATAGCTATAATCATTTGCAAAATTTCACATTTAAACAATCTAACAAATGTAAATTAGAAATGTTGTTTATTAAATTATGATTTCTTTACTGGAGCACATTAAAATCTTAAACGCTATCTGTTGTCTAGTTGGTACAGATTTCATAGATAATTATCACAATAGTACATTTCTGGCTTTCATAAATCATTTGTACATCAAAATATTCGACAGTAATCAAAGGTTTTATATTGACGTTTAAAAACGCCTGCATTTAAAAAATTTAGAGAACAATAAAATTCAACTATCAAGTATTTGAAACAAGTAAATTATAAGTCTTTCACTACTGAGACATCTTTCATTCATGGTAAATAATGTGGTTTGTTCAACTGTGACTACTTCTCAAACTAAACTTATGCTGGTTGTGATGAATCTAAGATTTAAGTAAATATAAGAGAAATAAGAAATGGCAAGGAGAGTATTTGGTTGAATAATTAAAGAGTAGGTACATTTATTTATATTGACGCATACAAACATTCAATAATGAAATGAATGCTACAAGCATTCCTTTGATTGATATATTAGTTTCTAATTTGTTACGAATTTTTAATTAAATTGAAAATACAAATGTATATAATGTTATAGTATTAAAAGGATTTTTTGCTGAATTTAATGTTTTAAAATGATTCATAGTAATTATATAAATAAAGATATGTTTAAAATAAATTAAAAGTTTAACAAAAATGTTTTGATTAATTTGACAGAGTAATGAAAGGCAATTTCAATTATAAACTCAATTATTAATAAATATGCATCAGAAATCAATTTAAAAGAATTAAAATTTATCAACATTTTTAAATTTAAGGGATATTACAATTAGTCTAACAATACCTATTTGAATCGTGATTAAGTATAGGAGGAAATTTCCAAAACTGTTTGATTGTTATAATTTTAATTCTGAGGTAAAAAAGAAATGGAAATGCATAATGTTAACTAATCTAAAGGTAATTTTATTTTTGAAAAACATAATTTAATTTGGTTGTTTCATCCCTTCTATGTTGAAGATGCTTACAAACTCAATTTGAATGAAAACTTAAATACATCTTTTCAGTTTTTTTTGAGAAACTCTGCAAGATTGTTAATCTTACTACTGAAGAGATTTCTTATATTATTATTTCTTCAGTTATCCATGGATGATTGCAAGATTTTTCTACAAAGACTTTTAAATAAAATCACAGAAATTGGGTGGGGTTAAAGAACGTTTTTGTGATTAGAGGCCCATCGATTTTAAACTGTCAAAGAATTTTATAACCATTTCAATCAACAGATTTGATGAGTTTGAAATAGCTACATCTTGCTGCAAAAAAATTAGTAAAGCTCTTGTATTTATAACGAAGAAATAAACGCTTGATTGTTTCTAGGTACATATCAAAATTGCTGATTTATATTAATGGCTGTCGTATCTTTCATTTTTTTTCACCTTAAAAGCGTATATCGTATATCATATTCTCTTGGATGTAATGGAAATTTTTTTTAGATAATGGGGACTTCCTTCACTTTCTAAATGGAAAAGTTTGTCATGTACAAATCTATTTCAGTGAAACCAAGCTTTATCTGAGAAGGAAACAATTAAACCAGTGTTTTTGAGAATTAATCGATGAAACTAGACTAAAAAAGCAAATTATTTCTTAAATCATTTGGTGGCAAATCCAAAAAATTGGACTGTAAAAAATATGAGTTAAATTGCATAAAATTTTTATTGCCTTATATACAGAGCCATAAAATATCCTTCACCCCAATTACAATTTTCATATTGATTTACCTGAATATGAAATCAAAATTTTCATATTGATTTCATATTGATTTAATGAAAATTTGATATTAACAAGTTTTTTCGGTGTTAAAACATTTTGAATTTATTGTTTATACACATCCATCACATATTCCGTTGATAGGCATATTTTTACCTTTTGAAACATGCAGCATTTTGAAGGTATTTGTCTTAACAGAGCTTTACAGTAAAAAAATATTCAAGTAGATGAGAATTTATGTCGTCATACTTACGAAAGGAATATTTAAAAATATAGAATAGAATCATTGAAAAGATAGTGATTCTTTTTAAACTTTTAGGATAATCAAATTAAAAGTTTTTAAGCATTTAAAAAACAAGATTTCCATTTTAAAGGGTAAAAAATATCCATGAAAATTAAACATATATATACATAATGTATGTATTATTCAGCTTATTTGACTGAATTAAAATGAATAATTTATTTTTACTTTGGATTCAAATAATTTCATATTTCCATTTGTTTTAAATCAACATTTTCTAGGCAACAAATTATAATATTCATCAAGGTAAAAGCCATTGAAAGATAGTGGTTATATGAAAAGAAAATTTTCTGCATGTTTCATTGCATCCCATTTCAACTAGAAAGAAATAATGTGGTTTGTGCCATTTGGTTAATGAGATGGTCAAAAAATAATCTTTTAAGAAAGTTTTACTTGCTTTTTAATTTACTTTGGATTTTTTTTGACAAATTATGAAAAATCAAATAAACTTAATTTATGCAATTCTTTTTATTCATTTACTAACTTTGACTCAAGCAACTTTCATAATTTTTAAGATGAATTTTAATCGGTAAGAATAAAATTTGGTAAACAAAGAGTCATCTATTATGATCTGAAAATTTTTTTTATACTCTTATTATCTTTAAGCATAAGTGGAGCCTGGATGATTTGTTTGAAAATTTTTATTGAATATCTATCTACAACATTAATCAGATTAAAAGATTTTTAAGCATATATTTTTAGATTTCCTCTTGATGATTCATTAAAATAGTTATTTTTATCAATTTGATTATTAAATTTTAATTTTGTCTCAAATAAAATCGAATTTAAGGGAAATATTATAACAATTTTCATAATCTTTACTTTAAATCATATTTATCAAAATAAGATTTAAACACTTACATAGTAACAAAAAAATTAAGTATTTTTTACTGTAAATACAATTATGCTATTTTGCGCAGTTATAGAATCAGAATACAAATAATTATAAAATTGCAAACAACCAGTATGAAATTTTTATTTCGCTTATATTACGATTAGTTGAATATTTTGAACTAACTAGATTTATGTACATTATTTTAGATATTAGTCATATCTATCAGAAGTAATAAATGAATAAACGAAATCTACCCGACAGCATCATGTGGTTGATATGTTTATCATCGAGCGTTAATTTCATCTCTCGGCATTCATTCACGGATTTTCGAATTGTTTGAGTCTCGTAGATCAGCTGCTTCTAAACTAAAATAAGGATATTTGTGCTGTTATATAGCACATGAGTTCCTATGACACGACAGGAAAATGCTTGTTTTACGCGCCAATATTATGGTATTCAAAATCAGTAAATTGTTAAAATGCTTCCTTTTTTCCTTCAAAACATATTGCTATCTCTCATCCAATCATTGATTTTTTATTCACGTGAAGGCAATACTTCATAAATATTTAGAATTTGAATTTTAAAACAACATATGAAATGGGAAACATTACTTTGTATGGAATAGCTTGTGCATTCACCTAGCTTGTACCCAATAGAATGAATCAGTAACAGGCTCAAAAGACCTTTGTTTATCATAAGCAATTGCTTTGAAACTTTAATGAAATTACAACGTATCTTCTTTGGCAGTGAATACGGATTTCGCAAACTATATTGGTGGCCATATATATGATTTAAATCTTCAGTGTCGAGCTGCTACTTTCTAAGAGCTGGTCAGCCGATGAACTCTTTAATGGAAACACTTTCTAGCACAAATAAGAAGCATTATAGTTTATAAAGCTTATTAAAAATAATTGTTTATTTACTCAGGAATTGTGTGTGGTATATATTGCCTCTTTCTGTTTAAAGCTCATGTAAATTTCATTACGTTTTCAGAAATCTATTTACTTTACCACCTTTTTTTATTTTCTGCTTAATTTGTGAAATAAAGTATATCATTAAATGATGTTTGATATTTAACTAATATGACTATCCAGTAAAAATAGACAGTTGTGAAAAATGTAGTGAACTAATTTTTTTGAGGAATTGCTCACAAAAGATTTAGTTTATTATAATAAAAGATTAAGTTATTATTAACAAAACATTTAGTTATAATTAATTATTTTGATTAATATAATTTAATTAAAATAACTAATTATAAGAATAATGTTTATTCAGTAAAAAGCCCTCAAAAGTTTTATTAGTAGATGCATTTTTCATATTTGAAAATATAAAACTAAAGTTTACTGTAACTTATTTAAAACAGTATAAAAATATTTTCTAAACATATGAAATAAAAAAAAGTTTAAAAAAACTGCTAGACGAGATGCTGCAAAAACAAGATAATATTTATTATTTCGATGAATTGTTTTTTTAAACATTTAACATAAATCCTGATATGACATGATGAATTTGTCGTAATCTTAAAATGGAAGTTTTTTTCATTAAAAATATTTTAAAATAAAATAATTTCATTTGAAAGAAAATAAATGTTTTTAAGAAGCAAATGTGTGCAAATGCTTCTTTTTATTCACTCCTTACTTTTTGAGATAAAATGTGCATTAAACGATGCTTGATGTTTAAGTAATATGAACATCGAGTAAAAATAGTCATTTATGAAAATAGGGTGAAATATTTTCTGTTTGGTGTTTTGGTAATATTATAAAAGAGTTTTAATGATATTTATTATAAAAGCAGTTTAAATTTCGAAGTATGTAGACATTAATTTTTATGAATTATTCTAATAGACAGAACTAACTGTATATTAAGAATTATCTTAGTAAAATTATGTTTTGTGAATTTATATTTTATATAAAAGCTAATATATCTATGCGTAAATATATTTTAAGTAATATACGTATAAAAGAAATATTATAAAATATCAATATTTTAAAAAGTAAATGAAATGTGAGGAAAAGAAATATAGGTTACTGAACAAAATTGTTTTAAATTTGTTAAATCTATTAATTTTAATTTTATATAATTTAAAAATATTTCGAAGTTAAAAAGTAATATAATTAGAAGTAATTAATTTCGTTTAGAATCCAAGTAAAGTTTAATAAAATATACTTAACAGCTTTTATACAAATTTTCTCACAAATTATTTAATAGATTAAATTAAATATAAATTATAGCAAAATATTTTAAACTAAAAATATTAGAGAATCTATATTAAGCTTTTATTAATTTATAATACTAGTCTTTGTTCAGTGAATCTAGTTATAAAACTTTACTGTTCAATAAAAATCTTATCAGTTTTAATATAAAATCGAATGTCCAAGTGGAAACTGATTTTTACAACAGTAAAGTAAGTGCATTTCTCCATATGGAAATTGTCAAAATTTGAAATTTCGATAGAATGACTACTAATTTCTATAATATATTAATTGTGCAGATAATTTACCTTTTTTCAATTTGAATATAGAATATTACTTAGATAATTCTGTATTTATAAAAGATTCTTTTAAAATGAGCACAATAATATTTCAGACTATGTTACTGAAGATGTAAATTTGTCTTCGATTAATTTAAAGAAGACACTACTTTGTCATGAAAAATCTCATCAAAAACTAATACACAAATGAAGCAATTTTTCAATCCATCCTTACTGTCTTGATATTTGCGGTGAAAGGGAGTTGTGTTGCAAGTATGATTTACATTTTGATGAATGCATTTATGACATAAATGTTCGATGACGACATAAATGACGTTCCTCATCGAAACACTATTTTGATAAAATAACCAAAATAGTGTTTCGATGAGGAACGTAAATGAAGATGTAAGTTCTGATACCGTTCTCACAAATCTAATGTTAACAAATAATGCAGTTGTAATATGCAAATGACTCAAGCAAATGTTTTAAGTATTATTTGCTTGCGTCGTTTGTATGTTACTACTGCATTATTTGTTAACTTTAGATTTTCATATTTTTATATTGTCATAGAATTATCATATGTCGTGGTAGCAATGTCCTCCATGTTCCAATTCTAAATTAATACCAACTGGGGGTGTTAGAAGCCAGGCCTTGGGTTTTCCCTGACTACCAACCTTTAAATTGAAAGACCGAGATGGGGCTGCCATCTATGGGCTAAGTCGTACTTTCACCCTCGCAAGGGGGTGCTCTGCTAAAAAATGGAAGACCCTCTTTATGACTTCATTTGCCCAGTCTTTGACCGGTTGGTTTGGCTTCGCAAAGTGTCATAAGTAATAAAAACATATAAACATATTTTTTCTTAAAAAAAATTGGTTGATGAAAGATCATAGTGAAGACAGAAAATTATAATAAATTACGACTCTATTTTATAATACAATGATTTCTTAATAATAGAATATGTCAAATTTAAGAGTTATCTAAAAATTCTGCTTAATCCATATCACATCTATAACAGAATTGAAATTAAGGTTAGAATATTATATATTGTTTATGTAACCAAGGAGAAAGAGAGAGAGAGAGAGAGAGACATATCGTATTTCTATCGATGTGTCATCCCTTATCAAACTTTGAAAATGCTGAATATATATTCTCATTTTTGACTAACTATAAATAACGCTATATATTATACTTGATGATGTTTGCGGTTTATTGACACCATAAAAGAGTATGTGTCCAGAGAAAGCATACTGACATATGATTTGTCATAACTTTATTTCTTCCCTTTGATTCCAATACTTAAGCACTTTAAGGATATTCTAAGATTATCTAGGTTGTCTTAAAATTTGCTCTACTGATCGCCGCACATATTTTACTTGCTTACAGATTGTTTCACTATCTTTCATAAAGCGGATCTTAAATTTCATCAGTTTTGGATTTTGCTAAAATATTAAATTGAATCACCTAACAAAGAATTTTGCATTAGTTATTCGCCTTTTTTAGCACATTTTTTTTATTTTTAATGGTGTATCAGAATCTTAAATGTCTGCTGAAATATTAATGTTGAAAAAAGTTTACATATTTATACGAAAATGAATAAATCTGAATTTGAATAAATAAATATACGGTTATCAAATTTACATTGTGCATAAAATGTTTAACATAACCTCTAGAAAATATTCTTCTAATTTAAGACGACATTTAATTTTATTTCAAGGAAAGTTTGTTTGTTTTCAATGAAATTTGAAAACTTTAATTCTCTGGAAAAGTTTAAGTTATAGACAAAGAAAAATTATATTTTTACATAAACGGATCAGATGCTTTCTCAGAAGTATAGATAATTTTATTCTAAGTATGAAAGGAATTAAATATATGATGGTATTAAATAATACACACACTACTAAAAATTATAGAGTATGCATTTATTCATTAAAATTATTTCATTTTTCGAGAAACGACGCATTTTGTTACAAGAAAATTTATATTTTATAAAAGATTTGGGAGTGATTTGTTGAACTTGTAGAAGAAGTTTTGGGTAGCAGTGAATATTTTTTCTGAAAAATGATAGAGGGATGAAGAGAGGATTTAAACAAAGCCGCTGTCCAAAAGAGCTTTCAGATGAGATGAGAGAAGGATGCAACTCCTTGGATGGAGGGAAAGGAATAAGAAATTGTGAAAATATTTTTGATTTATTACTGCTAAAGTTTCACGAAACAATTTTTGAAACTGCTTTCTGTGAAAATAATTTTTGATTCAGGTTCAAATTTTTTGATATATAATGTATTTATTTATTAAGATGCTTATTTTCGTATATTAATATCTAGAAATTAAATCTACAAAATTAAAAACGTAACATTATGCACTAATTTGTATGTGTGATGAAAAGACGTTCATAAATACGAAAATGACTTAAAATAATTAAAAAAAAGGAGTTTGAAGCTTTACAGTGACATACATTTAAGTAAAATTATTATAAATGTTTCACGCAAATTAGTAAAATAATTTATTCAAAAATAGAATAAAATATTTATAAAATATATTTGTATAATCAACAAAAATTCCAATTTCACTTCTACATTTTAAAAGCTTTTACGCCAAGATAAATCTGATAAGAATATTATTTACACCAAAAAATCCCTAAAGAATAGTAGTACAAAGGATTGTTCGTAAGATATTTTTAAAGGTTCCTTACTTTAATCTAACTCATTAAGAAAGTGGAAGAGTAAATAGCTATATCAATTTTTCTATTCGACTAAAATGTAGTACCCACTGTACTACAAAGAAATTTATATCTCTTGCTGACAATGTCTATTTTACTGAACTTTTATTTAAAAACTGGTTTGATGTTCTTCCTATTATTAAGGTATGTCATAAAATGTAAAAGAAGTTTTCACTTTTTATAGTTATTAATGAATTAAAGCTTAATAATGAATTTTTTTTACCAGAACTAAATATATAATGTTAATTTATATATGAATTATTTCTTTGATAAAACTTTGGTATTTGCCATAAACATTTATACTTCCAGTGATTGATATTTTATTCCCCAATCATACGAATGAATTTAACCAAGATTTTTTGAATGGAAAACAATAATATGAAAAATAATGCAGAAAAAGTGTAACACTGTAAGGTATTATAAAAATGTAAATATATTGGATAGATATTCAAAATATATATTAAACATATATCTTGAATATTTATATTATTACATATCATATTAAATATGATATTTTATCAAATTTATTTGTTATAAAAACATTTATTTTTAGTAAATCTTTTGTGTAAAATAAAAATGCAATTTTGGACATGTGATTTTTCAGGGAACAAAGTTAACGATGGAAAGTTTTTAAATTGCTAAACACATGGAAAAATTTAAATTAAATAAGCATAGGTAGAAATATGGAACATTTTGAATATTTTAATTTTTGCAAAAATATCATTAATTTCCTTACGTATAATTTGCTGTAACTATCAACATATTATTACACATATCAATATATATGTATTTTATGTCGAATGAAGTTTTGGAGTTATTTTGACAAATTAAAATAAGATAAATAAGTTAAAATTTGAGGGAAAAGTACTAGAAGTGAATTTATTTTACTTTAGTCAAATTAGGATAATAATAACATGTAAATCTTCTTACGATTAATGAGACTTTCAAAAACGTAATTTAATGAAAGAAATAAATCAAGCAAAAATTTTTAAATGTCAATATTAGTATTTATGTAATATTGACATTAAAAATTTTATCAGTTTAAATTAAAAAAATGTCAAACATGGTCGTATAATTAGAATAAAGCATGCAATTTATAGATATCTAAATTTAAAAAGGAAAATTAAAATAAAAGTTTTTTCTAAAAAACATTTCTGTGTTAATAAAAAATACTATAAGTATTTTTAGTCTAATAAGTTTTTATTTTGTTTAATAGAATCAAAAAGTTCGTTGTCTTTTTATATGGTAAGCATTATCTTGAGCACATTAAAAATACGTTCTAAGATAAAGATATAAAAAAATTAATTTTTGTTTAATAAAATAATACTAAATATATATTTATTTAAATCCAAACATTTCATTAAAATAAGACTATTTTTTTTGGGAAATTAGTATACGTATTTTTATCTTAAAATAATAATTAGTAATGTAAGCAAAACTTTTGTATGAAACAAGATAGTTTATTTTAACAAACGTATACTTAAATTTCACTGTCTTTTATCCAGAATCACTGAAGTGTTTTGTAAGTAAATTGGCTTATTTAAATCATACCTAACCCTCTTGATTACATATTTTGAAATTTTAACCAATAATGTAACAAGGGAATCATGTAAATATATTCTGAATTTATTCGTTCATATTATTCATATTTTAAAAATAATTTTTTTTTATAAAAGATTGCAAAGATTTTAGTCGTAGTTGTCACACTGCAAAAGTTTTGATACTAATTTACATTCCAGCATAATTTTCTAAAAATAATATGGTAAATATATCAAGGAATTTATTAAAATGCGCATCATTTAAATGTGTTTTTATTTAGTTTAGTATATAAAAGTAACTATAGAATTCCTTGGTGGCCCAGTATCTTAGTAGTTCATCAATAAAGTATTAAAATTTTCACGGTCTCAAATTGTAGAGAAGATTATAAAAAATAAATTTTTAATATTTAAAATTTTATAGAAAAATGTGAATGCTCATTATTCTATTAGTTTATTTATAAAATTTCCTGTTTGAGTCTTTTATATATCATATATAAGTTATATATCATATTACTTATATATGATATATAAAACTTAACTTTATATATCATATATATATATAAGTTAAGCATTTAAAATTTATGTTTGTTTATAATATTATGTTATATTTATATACAATCAATATTTAGATGCAATTATACAGTTTGTTTCATATTCTGGCCAAAAAAAATATATTTAGGTTTGCTTATACGAATTGTTTATATATTTGTTAAATGAGGTTTGATAGAAAGTGTAAAAAAGAATATATTTTCAGAATATATAATGTATTCAAGAAATTCGATACATTATGCAAGAAGTTGAATTTGTATTTAAAATTGAATATAATACGATTTTTCAGAATTGTTTATTTATTGGAATATCTCAAATTGAGTTAAAACATATGATAAGGAAATTCTATGCATATAAATTCTCTCTCTCTGATAGATTTATTTAAAAATTTTAGTAACAAACAGTTTCTCCTGTTTAATAAATTCTCTGTTATTCAAGCAACATGCATATGTCTTTACATCTTACTAACTAAAAATTGTGTATTGTTAATGAAAATCCTTTTAATCCATTATTTACTGTATCTTCTACAATTTTAAGATTTTCTTGCTACTTTTTATTTTCAAATCATTAAAAGAGGAATCGTTCAATGTGTTGAAGTTTACTTTATCAAATTACATTTATACATACAAAATTTAAGTATTTTCAGAGAAATCTTTTACAGAATCCACCACTTCTCCAAGTGATTTTTTAAAACCTCTACTCTTTTCTTGGAATTCTACTCTACCACTACTAAATACTACTAACTACTTCCAAGAAAAGAGTACCTTAGTAGTGCTCTTTTCTTGGATTTAATGACGAGAAATCACATTTATAGTTTTATTAATCTGAATTTTGTGAGGAAATGGACAACCGCCTAAGACACAGAGGGAGAATACGCAGAGGCATAGTGAAGCATGAGTCTCCTAAAATTTCTATTTTGAAGAAATCTAACAAACATTTAGTGGTGCATCCAGTTAGCATTGTGTATCCTAGCCACGTTAGAGCAACCCAATTTAGGATAGATATAAAGAAATATGCCAGGTGCAACAACAACTATATCTATCTTTCAAATTTGCTAGTTTTTACCAATACTGTAAATAAAACATCTTATCTTATTCTTTTTCAAGACCTGTTACTTTTTACAAAATTAGGAGTGAGATCTCTATGAAAATCTGTATTTATTTTAAGTCTCAGAACAACAAAATTTCACATAAACGTTTCATCATCAATTAGAGTTTTCAAAAGTTATGTGGTGACCATAATCTTTAAGTATTTTAAATGTAAATTTACTGATTCTAATATATTACTTTATTCAACACGAAGTTAAAGTTCAGAAAACCCATTGCCACATTTAGCTTTCTTCTTTTTTATTTGATAGGTCACTTTTTCACTTCCATAGTAGATCTATATTCGTGATTACTATTGAAAGGAAATAATTGAGAGAGGAACAATTGAACGCGAAGGAAACATTTGAGAAAGTCTATTTAAGATTTTCTGAATTGTTTTTACCTTTGGAGTGCATTGTGATTTATGTGAAATTTTATAAGCCAATTGAGTATTTGAAATGAAATTTTAATTCCCAATGTTATTGAACAACTTTAAATGAATTCTTCAAGGTTTACCCTGACTTAAAATATCATAGCATAACAATATTTTCTTGTTTTTCTTATGTTGCAAATTTATTATGGATAAACCTACTTGAAGTTTCCTGTAAAATATCTGCTGATAAAATAAAATAGTTCACATTTTCCAACTGAACCACTTTTTCGAATCCTCTTGTCTATATTTATCTTTAAAATTTCGAGTTATCCTTGTAGTTACAGCTTCAAATAGGGAACTATTAGAAATATTTTGTTTCTTTACTGGTAAATGTGTGTTAAGCAACAAAATGCAAAAGTATAATATAATTTTTATTCAGCACTGATGAAATCAGTTTCATTATGATTTTATATCTTATTCAATTTATTACTTATATTTTTTATGGTATATGAGAAACTCAAATGTATGTAATGTGCTAAATGCATGTGCTAAATCTAATGCTCAAATGCATGTAATGTAATTAAAGGATATGAGTATACTAATGGATTCAATACACACTTCCTTTTGAAACGTTAATTGGTAGAAATGAACTGGTGTGGAATAAATCTTTTCCCACTTCCTATCTATGTTGCGTGAATAAAATGAAAGACATTTAAAAAAACATTTTACAAGAGAGCAATACTTATTGTTAAAATTTAAAATTTTCTTTATGACAGTAATATTATTTCATTTGCCATTCTTAATCACTAAAAGTTTTCAAAAACAAAATAAGAATGATAAGTTTACAATTTTACATAACTTATAGTTTTTAATGGCTTAAGTTAAGCAAAATATTTTTAGCAAAAATTTGAAAAAAAGGAAATGTGCATATATTTACGGAGAATGGAAATCAAGAAGAGTTAAAATTTATTTGGCCCAGCAGATGGGATTAATAAATCCAATTTACAGGTGACTATTGGGAAAAACGATTGCAGATTCTAAACTCAACTATGTCCTAAACGTTGTCTTTTGATTGTTGAGTTTACTGAGTTAAATTAAATTACTGCAGATTGCTGAAGTGTCTGCTACAGATTCAACAAAATTTGCTTTCATTATTAATAAGATATGAAAAGCACATTTTAGTTACTGTTATTTGGTGAAAAATAAATGGTAAAATTAATGACGAAATGATTGATAATTGAGATTATAAGTACATATGGCATTTAAGTGTTTATTTCAATACGTATCGTAAGTGATGACTGAATTAACGAGAAATATTATGATACGACTTTAATAGACGTTTTAATAAATGGTTATGGACGCGCTTTATACAAGTGGTGTGCCAACAAACACTAAATGCTCGACGCTGTCATTTCCGAGCCAGTCGAAGGAATGCATTTTTATTGTTAAATACAGAGAATGATAAAAACTGGAACTACTTCAAAAATTATTAAAATAAATTTAAATTTTAAAATATAATATTATTGGAAGATATTAAAATATTAGTATTTAAATATTTTTCTAAGGATAATATTATAAAAAATGTATTAAATTAAGGCACTCATACATATGCGTATGCATATTAACTGTTTATTAATTTATTTTTAGTAATATTTTATGAGAATAAAGTTATTAATTTTTTTAATAAATTCTAATAGTTAATATTTTAATTTTTCTATTTAATTTTAGTGATAAGATTTTACACACCATACTCTTAAAATCAAAAATCAAAATTTTACTGTAAAACAACTACAGAACAGCAATTTATAATCTTAGAGCTCAATCAAATTCCAGGAATATAAGACTTACATATGTTTGATGCTAGATATAGAGTTAAAATTGCAATAATTTAAAAAAAAGCTTTTATACATATTTTCAGAACAATACATTTGATAAAATTATGGAATTATCAAGACATATTTAATTTATAATTTTATAAATTAAAATCATTTTATATAATTAATTTTTTTATTGTTAGAACAATAAATTGATTTAATAAATTCTTCTTTTATTTTTATTATAATGCTCGATTGCTAAGATCCTTTTTCAACTTTTCAGTACTATTAGGGGGGGGAAGTAATGGCATTTTATCTAGTTGAGCATCCAGTGTTATGCTATATTGGATACCAAAATTCTATGGACCTTAGATTTTTAGAAGCAATGAACAAACGAAAAGAACCTCAAACCTGGCCTGCTCCTCCCAGAGGTATTGTTTCATATGAAGGGCATTGTGACCATGACATATTAAACGTACCTCAGCAACCATTAGAGGAATAGGACGGATCAACCTATGGGTTAGGATTCGAACTCATTACTATCAGATAACGAGACAAACGCCCGATCAACCACGCTAAAGCGGTCCATAAATTCTTCTGTTGTTTCATGAAAATGATCTCAACAATTGATTAACAAAATGCAATCTATATTCAAGAGTTGGATTGTATTTAAAAAAATGAGAGAACAAATGATGTAAAATATTATTTCAATGAAATTTTGCTTTTATTTTAAGCCCAAATATTTCCTTTTATCATAAATGTTAAAATTTAATTTCATATTTCATAGAATATAATTATTTATTATTAGTGTAAAAAATCTGATAAAAATATTTATTTTTTATGTATCACACTGATAGCTTTATTTTAGTTTTTGCATTTAGGAAATTATCTTAATGCAGCGATTTGACTTTTAAAAATCATAAATAAATATTTTACAGTTATGACTATGTACACTGTTGAATGCTTTCTTATACTATATGAACAATCCTTAGAAATAATTAAAGAAGGGTTTCTTGAATATAATACATGTTTGTTTGCAATTATAAGAAGTAGAATTCGGAAGACATAAATATTTCAAGCTCAATTTATTAATGTTAAGTCTAAAAATATTATGAAAAAGGCTTTGTTAATATAAGTTCAAATCCTATTAAGGTAATAGTAAAATACATTGATAATAATTAAAAACAATACATTTCGTCACATTTATAAAAGTTAACATTATTTATATTTTTTGAAAATTGTCGTCTGTTCTAAAAAGGTAGTTTTGGTTTGTTAATATTTGTTTTCAGTTATTTCTAACTTAAATGTCTATGAAAATCTAAAATTATGTAATTTATAAAGAATATTCTTACAAAAATCTTTTTTATTCAAATATAAAACATTCCATATTTACCTCTAATGCATGACAAATTTAAAAATATTAACACTTTTAATTAAATTGTTTGTTTACGCAGCTTCTTTTCTTTTTTTAGGATTTGCATTTAAAGTTTAAAATAATATGATGCACATAGGTCTTTCATTGATAAAGTATTGGGAATTAGTTTTCAATTTTTTATAATTGGGTGTAGTATTTGATTGAGTTAGGCTTAGTTGCATGAAATCCAAATTTAATATTTTATAGTACAACTTTAAAACTATTCTGAGTGCTCAACTTTCTTCTGATGATAACTAATCAGTTTTTAGTTTAAAATTCGCAGCATCTCTTTTCTCTTAAATTAAATACCAGATAGATTCATTACTTTTCTATCCATTCTTTACTGGTAGTAGAATCAATCACTATTAATTTAACAACAGAACTTTAGACCTTTCTTGATATAAATCCAAACTACCATTTTGCATTTTTTATGCTGCTAAAAGAACGCTTGAATCATCTTGCTCTTCTCACCAAAAATCAAAAATAAATTTTTTTAAGTTTTCATACTTATGATATAGTTTCAGATCTTTTCATACCTGATTTCAGCTAAAATTAATCAATAATATAGATTTTTAAGTCTAAATATATATTTTATAAGCTGAGTACTAATAATTTAATTAATCAAACTTATTCTTCAATGACTGTCTTTTAATAATTTTATTTTACTTGGTTTTATACATTAAAGCAAATATTTTTCGATACAAACTGATCAGAAGCAATAAAATAATAAAATAACAATAAATTTAAAGGAAAATAAAGAAGAATATGACGAAATCTAATTTATCAAAGCAATTTTCCAATAACTTGCTTGCTATACTTTTATTCACAATTTTTTCATATCAAAACGTAGAATTTTATTCAACGCACAAGATGTTCCAGAGCAAAATTCATTTGCTAAAAAGAAAATAAAGCATCACGTTATAAATTCTAAGAAATTATTTTGTCATATTTATACTTCAATGACTTTATGCAATCATTTTATGCATTGTTTTTTATTTTAAATCCTAAAGCAATGTTTTTAAATGCAAATTGGTGCAGAATAAAAAATTTGATTTGAGGAAAGAAAATAAAGTGAAATATTAATATTGCATTAGTGACATTTTCCGTGATAACAGAAATTAGAAAATGAAAACAAAATGCATCTTGAATGAATCAGTGGTGGCATTTTCTGTAATGCCATTTGTGATGATGAATTTTAATTCTAAGGAAATTGTAAAAAACAATTGATAATTTTGCTTTTTTTAAGAAATTTTTTTATTCATTTTCAAAACTTCTAAATTAGTTCAAGCTTGAATAATTTTAATTTAATTTCTTTTTTTTTTGCCAGATGACATCAAATCTGAAAATGATTCGATTATTTTTAAAAATTTTGTTTTATTTGTTATTTTTCTATTTTTTAAAATATTTATCAGTACAAAGTTCTTTTGGTATTGATTTAAATGAAACAGATGAAAAAGTTTGGAGTTCAAATGTATTTTTTATTTATTATCGGATATTTATTTATAATGCAAGGTTTGTAAATTTTAATATAATTTATGAAGTTTATATATATATTGCCAAAAAATATGTTAATAAAAACCATATTTTCATTGAAAAAGTGTTCTATATATTACTTTTAACTACATTTCTTTTTTGCTGATGAAAATACAAATGATTCACATGATCAAACTTATGTATTGTCAAAGAAAGAAATTGTACTATGTATCTAGAAAATAAGTCTTTGATAGCTTCAGTAAAATGATTTTCTGCTCATAGTTGGATGTACAGTATCATAATATCTACAATTTGACAGCAATATATTTCGTACAGCTAAAACGTTCGATTATTACCATAACAAAAAGACAAGCTTATCTTGTTGGAAAACGAAATAATAATTATATTTTGCTTACACATAAGAATTTAAAACTATACATTTATTCAACTAGTGTGAAAATGTATATATATATTTATTCTGTGTTCTTAATTTGTTTGGGTCATGTTTAAATTATTAATTTTAATTGTAAAAGTGAGAGATTGTTTGAAAAATTTTCGATTTTATATTTGTGTTTTCAGTAAAAATTTTCTTCCTTTTAAAATCATTTAAAACTAATTTATTTTTCAATATCAAAAGTATGGATGAAGAAAGCATTATAGAGTATGAATACTTGATAAACATATTGATGCATGTATTAAATTTGAATACATGATAAGGAACCTTATTGAATATGCCAAATTATATTTAAAGCTTTATTTTATTTATATGAATTTTTTTTTAAATTTTCAATTAATTCATATTTTCAGTTCCTTATCACGAAAAAGTATTCACACAATTTTAATGGAACGTATTTTATTTTAAATCAGGAATCTTAATAAAAAGATGTTTAATTTAATGGGCACAAAATTATGAGTTATCCGCTATAAATTGTTCAATTATTAAAATTATGACATCTGAAAATATAATGTTATAATTTCATTTTCTAAAATGTATATGATATCAACATATATTATACGAATATGTAAGAATGCTATTGCATATATTATTTTGAAGAAATGTTCTATATGTTGCTCTAAGATATAATTAAAGAAGTTTGATTTATGTGTGTTTTTCTCTCTATGATTTTGATTTTTGTACACGAGATATAGCTATACCTGAAACAACAATTTAAAATGAGTTCCAAGCCATTAAAAACATTTGGGATTAAAGTAGCAATGAAATTAACAAGCAGTTTGATTAAAAAAAATATATATATATAAAGAGTCAACTATTCAACTGCTAACTTGGCTAAAAAAGGGGTGATAAATAATAATGCTTAAGTTGATTCAAAGTTTCTTGCTATAAAAATGCTTTAAGTTTAAAAAACTATTTGAATAGAAAATAAAATAAAATTTATCTTTTTATGTCACACAATGCAATTTATTGTGTTTCAAACTCTTAAGCTATAGAATTATTTTTTTTTAAAAAAAACTGTAAATAAAATTTTCACAGTACCTTTATTAATGTTTTACAAATATTTTACGGATTCTTTAAATTTAAACAAAATTTCATTCATTAAAATAAAAAAAGGATACAACAAAGAGCAATACTCATACATGTAGTATGCTAAGGCAGTTGAATACATGAAGTTTTTTAAGTGTTTCTGTAGTTTCCTTTATTTTGTGTTCTTTTTATAAATTTCATAATAATCATAAAAATATAAAAAAACTCTTATGTTAAAATTATTAAAATTTCAGTCAACATTATTAAAAATATATTGTGAAAATTTTAGTCATGTACATTGTTTTTGAGTTAAGGTTACATTTTTGCTAGACATTTGTAATTAGAAATAAGAACCTGAAAAAACAAATATAATATGTTTATAGAATACAATCCACAAAAATTTCTCAAATTACTTTAATTTGAAGTAAATAGTGATTAATGGTTACTGAGCAAAAGCTAACTTAATAGGAGTACTCTATTATTCTCATTACTTATATGTGTACAATTGTTCACTGATTTAAAATATCTATACTATATTACAGTTGTTGCTTCAAGTTCAAACTTTAAATATTGATACTTAAATCACCATAACGAAAAGATAATTTGTGATAAACACAATAGCATGTATGTATGGATCCTTGTGCATTGTGAGAAGGTAAAATGTTTATAGAAAATATTAGTTCAAATTTGAAATATGAAATTCCATTAAGGAAAATAGCATAATTTTCAATTTTTAAATATATAAACCCTTATTATTTATATAAAAATATAAATAAGATGTTCATATACACTTTGACAAAGAGTCAAAATTGCATTCAGAAAGCTATTGAATTTATTAATTCATTGACTAAAGTACATATGCTTCCTTTATTAGAGTGTTCTTTTGTTAAAAATATTAATAAAATATAAGTAAATAAGTATTTTAAATCTAATTACAAATCTTTACAAACAGTGAATTTATTAAATTTATCAAAAATATCTCTGGACTTATGCCAACAAAACTCATTTATCAATAGTTAAAAACAATATATTTAACGTTTTTTTAATCTTCTTTGTCTAGAAACAATATAAGAAGAAGAGTATATATTTCCCTAAACTATTTTCACAAAAATTCAGTGAAAGTATCTCATAAAATATTTATATTCCTTTTAAAATGAAAGTGACTGTTCAAGCGAATGCAATTTTGATAAAAACAAATGTGATAACTAGTATTGTTCTTCAAAAACAGAGCTTGATGCGTAAATTTATTTATAGTATCATTACTTGAGTCTCGATATAACAGATACACTTTCATACTTGATAAGTTTAACTTCTTATAACAAAACTTTTGACATGATCCATCATATTGAAGTAATGAACTGTCTTCAATATCTGCATTTTTCATACTTACATGCAACAGCTTTCTAGAGAAGTTTCAAGTATATATTCTGATGTTCTCAACGCAAATATTCTTACTTGCTGAGAAGTGATATCATCACTCATATTCATTTGAATGTTTTCTCAAATTGTGATTTATTTTCTGTAAAGACAGTGAGATTTAACCTTGATAGAGTTTCATCATACTTTAAGATTTTAAGGCACTTGCAGTTTTGTCCTAAAAAAAAATGTTCAACATCAGAAACATAGTTCTTATAAACAAAATTATAGGGAGAATGAATAAATAAGTATAACAGATTTATTTATATAAAAAATCTATGATTTTATACCTGTAAAATTTTAGTTATAATAAAAAAATCAATTGTTGAACTGTAAATTATAACTGTATATATTGCATATTATGGTTTTCGAAGCTTCCATGGGATAATTTATATTCCTAGCAAAAAATCTCAAATTGATTTGAGAACTTCAGATTTGAATTATTATTACCGTAACAAATTAATATCAAAATTACATAAAATGATTTTTAAAATTTTTGGTATATTGTTTTATTTGACAATGACTTACAGAAATAATTATCTCAGAAACTTGTAAACTGTACCTGCTAATAACACAATTTTAAATTTATAGATTTATTCAATATGAGTTAAAAAGAATATTACGTTTTAAACTGTATTTAACAAGTAAAATTTATTGCCTTGAAAAAGTGTTTTCATTTTCTTTAAATAGCCGAAATATATAATTTGTAAAAATAGTTTAGTTGTAAAATATTCTGTAGTAAAAGATATAATAATGAAGGTTGACTAGTAATCTTTTTTTGTGACAATTTTTAGAATAAGAATTGATCATTGGAATTTTTTTCTTAGTAAACTATTTATAAGTTGTCATTAAATTCATACAAATTAGAAAGGTAAGTATTATAATTCATGTGAAACTTCAAACTAACTCTAATCTTTAGAAATTTTTGACACAATGACAATTAGAAACTCTACAGGCTTTAGAAAAATTGAAAGAAAAAGCATAAATCAAACTGAATTCAATGAAGCTACATTTAACAATATTTTCCATTAAACTTTACTTTCATTATCAATTAAAAATTTCCTTTAAG
>JAPDSC010033903.1:0-21839 GCA_026290005.1 Latrodectus geometricus | reverse complement strand
AATATATTAAGAATATTAAAATATTTAAATAATTTTGGTCAGTACTCTCATTTTTATATTACTTTTTCCAGAACTCATTTGTTGAAAATGTATGTAAAATATGTTTGATTTAAATATTCATAAATTCAAAGTCCAAAAATCAATAAAAAATATGATTATAGTCTATCAACAAGTTGTAAAAGCAGGCAGTCTTCTTTTCACTTGAGCTTCTGTATTTCAGTTAGATGATGGTGCACAATACACAAGCAGCTGAACAAAATGAGTGAAGTTTTCTGGAAAAAGTAGATGAGTATTCAGAGCCACATAAGAGCGAATAAAAAAACTTAATACTATAAAAAGTAATGATTTTAAATGGCTTATTGATATACATTATCTTAGTTTTAAAATCATTTATTTTTATGACAAAAACACAAGCCCATGAAAACTACAATAAATGATTTTATACAAATAAACATTCACAACAGCAGTTAAAAGTATACATAATTTATAGTTATATACAATTTGGTTTTTTAAGGCAAGATAAAATTGAATGGTTGGGGAAAAAAAACTATATAGATGAAGTATTAATATCTCGAATATATGAAAGTAAAACAAAAATTGGTTTATTAAATTGCTGTTTTGAACAGATTAAAACTTGAAAATAAAAAAGGATCTCTAACATTCAAAATGGTAGGCAAAGTTTTAAAATGCAGTGCCTTGCCGATCGCTTGTTTTCTGCTGATCAATATCTAGGTTGAGAAGAATGTTTTGTTTTATCCTTCAATTGTTAATCAAAATCAATTTTAAATCGACTATCTTTTATGTTTGATCTAAGTCACAAAAAAGGGGGGGCGTTGCACATAGTTTATCAAGATGATAAATAATATTCTTAGATTCAGGAAGCTAGTCATTGAAAATGCATGACTTGCATGGGAATTGTAAAATTACCGCTTTGATTTTATCAAGAATACATCTCCGAGTAATAATATACAACAGACTAACTGTCACAGATTAATTTATCACTTTTCAATGCAAATAAGTGAGAAATGTGCTGAAACATTTCATTTGTTTCTTTTTGTGATGTCAAAAATAAAAATTTAAGTGAGTACAGTAGAACCTCATTAATTTGAACTAAAATGAGGTCCAGATTGTCTAAATTAATAAAAGTGGATTAACCTGGTCCTGAAAAGACGTCCTCCGAACATCCTGAGGACTGTTAGCTATCTGGAAAACGAAATAACCTATAAATTGAGCCAAGGTATATAAACTACTGTACATAATAATTATATTTTGAATTCAAGAGAATGAAATATAAAACTGGTAAAGAGAAAATAAAGTATGGTATGTACATACGTTATTTTTTCCTCACAATAAACATCAGATGAAAAACTACTTTGGTCTAGACTCATCTTCATTAAACACATTTGACACACACTCTCTGGTTGGAGGAAATTATTGATCCTTTGTTGTCTTACTTTAATGACCATTTCTTAAATAATTAATTGAAACGGAGTGGCTTCAAATGTTTAAAATATTTAGATATGAATTCATCATGTTTTCAACATATTTTGTCACAAAATTTAAGTGATCTTTTTATCTCACTAAGGTTTGGTTTTGGCTGTAATCACATTTAAAGCTTTCAGCTGCATTAATCATTGTATTTAATTACTCTGTATTTTAAATTTATATAGTTTTAAGTTTGATTGGTGTAAAAATTTTGTAAATTCTTTACACAAGATCTCTCTACAGTATGATCGCTATTGTTAATCGCCATTGATAAAGCAGGCAATGTCTGGATACTCACTAGATTATCAGGATTGGCAATGAAGTGAACTCTTGAAATATTTCTTCATAAAAATATCAAAATAAATGAGATTTTTTAGTTTCTTTGAGGTAGGCAATGAAGTAATTGCTCATTGAAGTTTAATTTCTAATTCATTAAAGATCTTTTTTGTTTTTCTACCGTTATACTTAACCAAATTATAATTTTCTTAACTGCCTATGGAATGGGCTTTCTATAATTAATAATAGTCCATTCATTACTATAAAAAGGGATTACACTAAAAAAAAATATTAATTTTTTTATAAGTATTCCTAAATTTTACATCGTCATTAACATATTTTATAGACATTGAAATTATTTTCATTTATGTTAAACAGTATTTTTTACTTAATTTAGGATGTCCTAATTAATTTTAAAAAATCATGTATTGTAAACATAACATAATTATAAAAAACTTACTCATAAGTTTCAATCGCAGATCAAAGTGGATAAAAGGAATATAAAAAATGAATCCAGAAAAGAGGAAGAGTAAGGCATAGAAATATTCCAGTCTAGGATCTTGTAAGATTGGGGCTAATACCAAATAAGCTGCAACAACAACCATAACAACTGGTATTACAATTGGAGCCTGTGAATAAAATAAAATGTTTTATAATCTGCAGAAAAATATACTGTGCTTCTGATTCAGATTTATTATTACTTAATATGTGAATTTCTCCATTTCATAGTTAATTCACATAAAAAAATCAACTCAAAGAGAGAAAAAAAGTTTCTAAAAATTTTTTAAAAGTAAATTTTCAGATTTTGATTTATAAGAATCACTATTTAAAAGTTTGATGGTAAACTTTATTAAAATTAAATCATTTGACAAGTTGGAAGTCAAAGAATTTTTAATGCAATACATTTTTATTTTGTACATAAGATAATAGTTTTTGAATATTTTTTATTAAATATAAATTAACAATTATTAAAAAAAAACTATTTATGAAAGAATGCTGAAATGTAGAAATCAAATATATCAATCCAGCTGATTTATTCATACATTTTCCATAATTGATTCAAAAGGATGAAAGCTGAATGGTTAGCATTGACTTTCAGTTTAACCGTTCATGGTTTGATTTCCAGTTTAAGTATGGATGTTCTTAGTAATTCAGAATTAAGTTTAAATGTAAATACCACTTAAATTAGTTCTCGTGTGCAAAATCTCATAGCAGAATAACGAATAAACCAAATCCACACCAAAGCTAATTTTGATTGATAATATTCATCATTTAAAGATTATTTTTTTAATCGATATAGTTTTAAAATTATGAGCTTCTTCAGGTAAGTTGGTTGGGTTTTGTGGCGCAAGGCCCAAAAAGGACAAGCTGCTTCTTCAGGTAAGCAAACCCCTCTTAAAGCAATCATTGTTATATTTTTTAATCACCCATTATTTTAACAATAGTCATTAATGAACTTGATTAAAATGCATAAAAAATTTAAAAAAAAGTAATTTAGATTCTATTCAGAGTTGTGGATTATGTTTCCTATTAGAATACCAAGAAAATTAAGTACATAATAATCAAACAGATCTCACTCTATCAGTGTGACCACCGATCTAGTGAGATTCCTGCCCTAATCACTATATTACCACCATGGTAACTGTCTTCCCACAGTTTTGGATTGATGGTGTCTGATGTTTTGATCCCTCCAGTTTAGCTCACGTTCTGAATCGTTCTCCAGTATGAATCTTGACTCGCCTGTAAAAGCAGTCCATCGCTATCTGGTCCAAGAAACGTGTTTTCTTGCACTAGATAAGCAGGACATTCTCTGTCATCTGGTGGGAGGGACACAAATTATCTCCTTGCATAGAGATCTGCATGGTGAAGACGCCTTTGCACCTTATTAGCGGATAATCTTCTCCCTACTGCTAGAATGATCTGCAACAAGTTATGGCACAGAAATGTTTTTTTCTCTTTCAGGCCGAAAGAGCTATAAAACGGTTTACTGCGAGTTTTGTAGTTCGTGATCGGCCTGGAACATATCTTCTGGACACAGAAGCTTCGGTTTGTTATTAATTCAAAGGTGGTGGACCACACTGCAAGATACATTAAAGTGCCTAACAGCATCAGCCTGTGATATCACTATATCAATCAATCCAATTGATTGCCAAATAATGCAAACGGCTCTTCTCAGACATTGCAGGATCTCATTGAATATTATCAACGAATTTGCTAACAGAAGTTATATGTGTAATTAAGAAAGCCTGATGTTTGCCTATTTTTCTCTCACATATACAGTTCTTTTCTATCGAAGAAGTAGCAGCCAGCGTTTTTCCATAAATTTGTTTCTATCATTTATTTAAACTATAAATTAAAATGTCAGTGTCCTTTTTTTAAGGTGAGATTCGAAAACATATTGTTCCTTAACTTTTGGAAGCCAATTCAATGTATTTCAAGGAATGTTTTACAAATTTCTAAACGAGATCGAGTATACTTGAAACTCAAGAATGCCAGATTGAAAGGGCCATTCTGACACAGTAGAATGTAGGAAATGTTTCAATTTCATTTTGTAAAACAGAGAAAGTGTAAGATGACACTGAACGAATACAGAGAAAGAGGTCCTTGTTGGTATAGAAATTTACACAAGAAATGATAAGATACAAAATTAGAGAAAAAACTATGTTTATCACTCGCTAATAAGATCTTCGAATGCAATGCAGGCCCATATATTCGCGCCATTCTCAAATAACCCCAGTATTCTTTGAATTTAACTTCTGTGGGTGTTGCCACACTTGGTAGCGAGCAAACTGGAAGCATTTATGCCTTTTCAACACTCTCTATATATATCGTGGCAGAAATCATGAATAGAACAGCATTCCTATGTGATTCTAAGTACATCTTTTTCTCTTCTGCTATTTAATGTCATTCTATGCTTTTAGCATCAGAGAATTTTATCGGAAATAAGGTGCGGATTCAGTTTCCTTTAGATAAATAAGAATGAAGACATATTTGTTTTTGTTAAATACTATAAAACTTATTTACAAAATCATAATAGACTCACTCTGTAGGGGCGAGGTAAATCTTTTTCTGTGAACCTCATCACAATGACTGTCAGCATTGTTCCCCCGTAGAACATCCATGCGACGAAACTGAAAAAATCAATCAGACTTCCGATGTTTCCGGCGCTAATCATTAAAAATACAACAAGCCCCTGAAAAAAAGAACACAATTATAATAATTGTAACATTGAATTACTTCTTTGTTTGGCAACACTTAGATATCATATTCGATATAAGCATATAAATTTGCTACAAAATTATTAAATAACCATAAACATGAAAGACGTTGCTTTAACCATACATCTTTCATGTTTACGGTTGCATGTTTATTTAAATATTTTTAATTTAAAATTAATACAGTTGTGTGAGTAAAATTAAATCCTAAAGGGAAAAATCTGTAAAAAATTATTACTAATTTCAAATGGTATAGATATTTTCAATGTTATACATTAATACTTCACGGATGATGAAATATTGATAGTATACCTTAATACATAAATTGAATCTAATATAATTATAATACAAAAAAGATGAAAATACCGGATTTCATTTAATAAGAATTTTTTTTTTTAATGACTAAGGGCTTTGTTAGATGCAATGTTGGTGTTCAAAACTCAAAACTTACTTGTATATTTTCTAACATTCAAAAAAGAAAGTTTGATTTTTTTTAAAAATATTTATCTGGTTTTATTATAATATCATAGAAAATTCATTGATTGTTAAAATTTAAAAATATTAAAGAATTTAAAAAAAAAAAAGAAAGAAATCGTCAGCTACTTTTTTTACGAACATAAAATTATTACACTGGTGTGCATAACTTAAGCGACAATGTAAATTTTAAGCAGATAACCGTGGAATAGCATTTAAGGAGTTCTTGCGATCAGTGCAATGAATACGTAATTCAGTAGAAAGGTCATGCGTATGCAAATATCAGTGGCAAAACGTCAGAGGTGACGTGAGCGTATGCAAAACGCCTGGGCTCAACGCGCGCAGTTCAAGCCTACAATAAAAATAAGGACGGTGGAGCAATTAAAGACTTTCATTTCAAGTGCAAGTGAGTGTTTCCGTGAAATATGGCTAGAAGAAATCGCCTGGACGACTTCACACGTGGAAGAGTGATTAGAAAACTTGAGGAGGGGCTTAGTGTGACCAGTGTAGCTGAAGAGTTCGGAATCAACAAAAGTGTTGTTTCGCGGACTTGGAATGCCTTCAGAACCACAGGTACAGACTGTAAAAAAGGTTGGTGGTGGGTGCCTCAGGAAAACAATTGCAGTGGATGACCGCTATATCGTCCTGCAGGAGGAAAAAACCCAAAACCAGTCAGCTAGTATCATTGCTCAGCAACTGTGTACAGGAACGGGGCGACAATTGTCGCGGTTTACTGTGGCCAGACGCCTTCACAAAGGTAGCCTATTCGCCCTCCGTCCCGAACGCTGCATTCCGTTGACAGCTCGCCATCGGCGGCACCGTTTAGAGTGTTGCAAAGAGCACAAAAACTGGACATCTGATCAATGGAGTCGCGTCCTCTTCACAGATGAAAGTCGTTTCAGTGCCACAAGCGATTCTCAACGCCAGTTGATTTGGAGAGAGGTTGAGACACGGTTTCATTCCTGTAACATAACGGAAAGAGACCGTTATAATGGTCCTGGAGTTCTCGTCTAAGGAGGCCTTTTGCTGAACGGGCGGACTGAGCTCCACGTTTTGGACAGAGGTTCTGTAACCAGAGATCGCTATTGTCACGAAGTAATCCTTCCCCATGTGCGTCCAGAGTTTTGCATTCCACAGTTTTGTTCAAACAATAAGATTTACTTTCATATGGTGTGGAATAACAAATGCAGGTAGAAATCTCTGCTATTCGATTGAGCATGTCTAAAGATATTAAATCGACAGCCTCCTAAATGACTCTTTTGAGTTATTCCAAAGTGATGAGTTGGAAACGGCAGACAAATTATTTTCAATTAGCTCTAAAAATCTGTTGATGTGAAGTCCAGAATTCTTAAAGCCAGCATCGTGGGCAAGATTAGTTTCCATGAAATGCACATTAGTTGAAGAGAAATTTTGTTGCGTAAAATTGTTTAGTTAATGAAGTGTCCCGATTACCGATTATTCTAAAAGATTACTACTTTCAGGCTTATTGTCATCGAATAATAAGACAATACTTTTCGAAGTGGAAAGTTGTGGATTTGATACTAATCATTGTTAACAGCCAGTAGATTGACATTGTACTTCTTCTGTCTACATGGACAGTGTGTGAGTGTCAGTGAGTGCTTGGAGTTTTCCGAATTTCTTCCTTTGAGTCATATGAATAAAGACTGCCTTTATTGGAATTTTTTGTTGGAAACCAAGATGAAACGGAGGTCTAAATGCGGCCTGATGAACCTTGTATTATATTTACTGCAGATTTTTTGGAATAATCCCAAAACATATAACATGGTTTATTGGGCACCTGCATAATGTTTTAAAAATACAAATTTTTTAATTGGTACTGCTAATTTTTTTCTACATTTCATTAATGGATTTTTCTTTGATAATAGGAATAAAACATGGATCCACATCAAAAGGAAATGAAAATAAATAAATAAATAAAAAATAAAGAAATAAATAAAATAAAGAAATTTATAATTAAAAATTACTTCATTTTTACTAAAAATATTTTATTTGCTAAAATAGTTCTTTTACTTTTTAGAAAAAGTATGAAAGTAAAAAATGATGTCACAACAAATAATGAGAATTTCTTCAAAATAAATTCCCTCCTATAGTATCCGTGTATTTTGCAACAGAAATAAAAATACCCGCTCTGAGCTCTATAAAGTTATTTATATTGGAAAACCATGAGACTGCATAGACAGATTACTTTTAGGCAAAATTTTCTGGTATACTAAACGCGGCAGTAGTTGCAATTCGTATATAAACATATGCTAGATCTTGTGAAGATAGGACCACCTGCTCTGGTTTTTAGATCAAAAATACGTAAGTAAATTAAGACACTTTTAGCAGTAAGTTCCGATCCAGATAACCCTTATCTACAAAAAGTAATTTTAGAGTTTTTTTATTATTTTTTTTTATTTATTTTTTTTTTTTAAAGATAATTATGTTCTATTAAATTTGGTACTTAATTTTCAAAGTTAGGAAAAGTTAATAAATCACATAAACATATAAATTTTATATTACTTAATAAAAATATAACTCATAATTAAAATAACTTGCACGAACAAATTCATTTATATAAGCAAAAAGTTACCTAGCAATTTATGTGAATAGGCAGTATATTTTCAACTAAACTCTATTTCAAAGCTGCTGACACAGGCAAAACTAATCTTTATAAAATCTAGTAATTTTGCAGAGGATTTAATAAGATTAACCTTTTTTATCCAACTATAAAAATTTAGCAACAATATTACTATTATATAAAAAAAAAAAAAATCCCAAGTTCGGTAACAAACATTATCGAAGAGTAAGAGGTGGATATTGCATTTCTTCCACTTGAATGAAAGTCTTTTGAGGATAGTTGAGAATTTTCCCTTTTTCTCTCGGGCATACAAGGATATTTGGAAATTTCCCCCTTTTTTTTCCCTTTCATATTGAACATGTTCACTATCTATGTAAACTCTAAGATTCAAGCCGCATTTACTAGATTTGTAAAATTACAGAAGTGTGTGAACTAAGGATAAAAAATTCATGCATTAAAGCAATTCCACTATCATCTTTGGCAGACTTGAAGAAACGTTTTAAATTGAATGTAGAGTTTTTATCGCGCAGATGTGAGTATTCACAACATTGTTCGAATGTTGTGACTACTCACATCTGCGGGTGATACATCACATCAAATGTGTGTCTAGAAGATGTTGCAAAACAGTTCCAAATCGCAAGAAATGTTTCAAATCAAGACTCGTCGATTGCAATTGATGAGACTGGGCTTTTCAGATTAGAAAGACCCATGTACATTCGCGGTCATTTTTGAACAATAAATGTTCCTGCATTCACGTTTATCGAGGTGAGTGCTTGGTAATCCTCCATGTTACCTACTTGGATACACATGAATGCAGCTGTTTATGCGTTCCCAGAAAGCAACGGACATGTTCAAATTCTTTACAATGGCTACCATATGCTGAAAGAGTATCTACTACAGGTTGTCAAAGAGTAACGTATCTCTCTTCATGTATAAAATATTTTTTTAGCAATTTTGATTGTTTTAAATTGCAGTAACTTTCAGAACAAACAGAGAAAATGGAGAAATGACTTGATGGGTAAAATAAAATCATATTATGATAAATTATGTTATAACAATGACTTACATTGAAAATTAAGGCAGGGGCTGGTGTCATACGATTGACTTGGACATAGGACATAAATTCTGCCGAATGACCTTGGCGTGCAGCAACAAATGGCAGCCTGTAATACATAAAGAATTCATATCATACCAACATAAAATATTTCTTAGCTAAATAATATAATATAAAACTATTTTAAGTAGTAAGATAAATTCTTTTTAATGTAAAAAAAGGAATTAATTTAAATACCTAGCTTATTTTTAATGAAGTTTTATCATGAGTATACTTTTTAGTTACAAGGATTAAAGTTGGCAACTTCTTTTACAAATTATCAACAACGCGTACATTGGTGATATTATCCGACACAATAAATTTAATACATGATGACGAAAATTGATTAATTTTTTTTAAACTAAAATATTATAATTCGTAACTTTCAACAAAGCAATCGAAAGCTACAGCAAATATCTTAGAAATTTAAATAAAATGGGACAAAATAAGACGAACTGTTATTAACAATGTGACGAGGTAAATGAAAACAACGTCATCTATTTATAATACCAGCAAATAATACGAGGGTTACTCTGAAATTTTTGAGATACGCGCAGACGAGAATTTACAAAATAAAAATAACTGTTTAATTTTAAAATACAAAGTATTTTAACACAGAAGACGATTTTTTACTGACTTACTTCAACTTGTTTAGCGTATAATAAATTTTAGCATTTTCGCGCTATGATTTTCCACGATCTTAAAGCAGGATTAAATCAAGAAGAATGCTTTCAATGGTTGCAATTAGCATTTGGTGATGAATCTCCAGCTCGTGCTATTGTATTCAGATGGTTTAGAGAATTTAGAAGAGGTCACAATTTCCTTCAGGATGAAGAACACACAGGAAGACCGCCGTCGGCAGTAATACCGGATAATGTGTCTACCATACGAAAAATGTTAATGGAGGATAATCTCTGTACCTATCAAATGATACAGAAGGAACTTAACATTGGATCCGCAGCCATACACAAAATCATTCATGAAGAATTACATATGAAAAAAGTAGTTTTCCGTTGAGTTCCCCATAATCTAACTGAGCACCAAAAAGGAGAGCCTTTCAGAATCAGTAAAGAAATTCTTAAATTGCTAAATGATGGTGGCCACCACATCATTTCTAAAATTGTAACAGGTGATGAAACGTACATACCGTTTTTTGACGTTCCAACACGTCAAGAAAGAAATTTATGGGTCTTTGAAGATGATTACACGCCGACAATGGTAAAAAAACAACGCGCACTGAAAAAGTGATGTATGCCGTTTTCTTCAGAAGTACGGGATTGGTCAAAACCATCAAGTTGGAAGGACAGAAGACAGTAACAGCAAAATGGTGTACCACTAAATGTCTTCCAGAAATTCTACAAAAACTGAATGTTAGGGGACTAATGCTTCACCATGACAATGCATCTTCATATACAGCCGGATTAACAGTTGAGTTTCTTAAACAAAAACAAATTAAAGTGATCGAACATCCGCCGTATTCACCTGATCTAGCTATGTGCGACTTTTGGTTATTCTTTAATCTAAAAAAGAACTTACGTGGACGTCATTTTCATTCAGAAGAAGAGATTGATGTGGCTATAAATGCAATTTTTCGTATATTCCAAGAAATGAATGACTTGAGGCATTTAATCTATGGAAAATTCGTCTACAAAAGTGCATTGATGCTGGAAGAGACTACTTTGAACACAACTAAAATTTTGTAAGTATAACTTTGAAAACCTAGTTGTATCTCAAAAATTTCAGAGTGACCCTCGTATAAGCCAAATTTGACCATTAGGATTTTGACTTCGCAGTAATCGATGAATAATTAAAAATTGATTAGTTATTTTTATTTAGTTATTTTATAATTATTGATGAAGAAGGAATCACAACAGCCTCCATTTAAATTATGCTTTTAACCTTTAAAACAAAAACTAATATTTTTTTAAATTTAAAAAAATTCTTGTCCATTGATATATTTAATTTGTTATTGCTTTCATAAAATATACTTGTATTGTGTGTGATCTCTACTTAAAAATATTATTTTCGAAAAATACGATCACTTGTAATTCTTTTGAAATGCTTTATTATCACCCATAACTTGTTGTTTATCTTCGTATTTCTACTTTATTGCAGTATTTTGTATTCTAACATAATGCTCGGATGAAAATATTCTGCCAAAGTTTCCATCAAACTAACTAAGATTATGTACTATTACTAAACTAAGATTATGTTTCAAAATCATTATAAACCTGAAACAATACATTAAATTTGTAGAAAATTTTTAGCCAAAAATTGAATTAGGTATTCTTTTTTTTAGATTTAACACTGATCACTTTATTCCCCTTAAACTTCTAAAAGCTCAATAAATTTATTTCAGTGTTATTCTACAGACAAATATGTGTATTAGTTATCAATTGAGAAATGAATTATTAGCTTTAGTTTATCAATCATCAGTTCAACAATTTGTGGGTTCAATACTCATTTATTATTCAATTGATTAGTAGTATTTTGGAATTCATTTTCATAATGTTCTCGTCAGCAAAAGGTGTGACTTTAGAACGAAAAACTAAATCTAATAGCAATATTAAATCTGTAAAATAGGAAGCTGGTAAAATATTCATTATTTCTTAAGAAAAGAGTAAAATCTACCACACAAATTATTTTTTTTTTAATTTGGAAACACTTTAGCATATGGCTCCGAAATTTTTAATGAGATAAAAACAATATTAATAAAAACAATTAAACTTGATACATTCTGTCGCATAACAACAATTTTTTTAAAATTTTTTAAAATTTATTATTCTGAAAAGAAGTATATAAGATTATCAACCTTAGATCTTATTAGATTTTATGTATGATTTATAACATGAGATATTGATCCTCAATATTACCTAGATGCAATTAGGCATGTTCCATTGGATGCTCCATATGCAGATGCAGCAACTAGAATCGGAATGATAAAAGCAACTGGACCAAGCATTTGATTGGCAAATCCCTAAAAAACAACACTTTTATATAGTATTTATAATAAAATCATTTTATTTAATAAATTGATATTTATTTTATAAATATACCATAAATGAGCACGACATGTTTGTTTAAAATTTGAATCTGGAATTTTATTTTAGATTACTGCGTTATATTTCTAACGAATGAAGGTGTTGTACGCACTGTTCTAAAACCATTTAGCAATAACAATACAGTGTCTGAGTTCATGCTCTTTACATTCTTCATTTTAAATATTTAACCAGAATCACCGAGTTGGCAATGGAAATGGTTAGCAGTTTTTCAATATAACAGTTTAGAGTGTCGTTACGTATCTTATGTGTGAATGTTTGCAATGGTTCGAAATCCATTTTGATAGTCCTGATAATATTAAGATTCAAGAGCAAAAAAGAGACCTAATGGAGACAAAGTGAAATCAACTTGTTTAGAGTTAACATTATTTAAAAAATTATTATCGATCTTTGATTTGAAACTTTCATTTATTAGATAATATGATTAGAAACTAGAAAGCTTTATTATTGAAAAAAATGCTGTAGTTAACTATGTTAATTCAGGAACTGTTAATGTAGGAAAAGCAGAAAGTAGTTAAATAAAATTGCTTGAATATTTGATGATAATATGCTGTTATGCAAAATTATTAAAATTCTAGAAAAATTAAAAAAAATAAATTTAAAACACATGTTAGATGTTACCTTGCAAAGTATCTCAGAAAATTCTTTAAGAATGCATATTTAAGACAAGCTGTATGAATTTCGTATCAATAAACTAAACTGATAGTTTACATAGAAGACACGTATGCATTGTGTAGAGTTGAGTTCTTAAAGTTTAAATAATTTTAAATTGATTTTTTGAAACAACAATAAAATTTTCAGTGAATAATCCATCATTAATAAAATTAATTGATCAATAATATTTTCAGAAACATTTTCTAGAGTCAAGCAATATTTTCATGAAGCATCTCATTTATATTCAAAAGCTCGTATAATAATAATATTAATAAATACGACTTCCATTTGTGAGTACAGTTTTTCTGTAATAGATGGCAAAAAAATTCTGTTTCAAATACGTCTTTAATACATACGGCATATTAGATAAAATAAGCACAAAAATATTTATAAAGAAGGAAAATATTTTTCAGTCTAAAAATCAAAATATCTTACGAAATGACGATTTCTTTTTAAAAGAAATTCCACATTGGGAATGACTGACAGAAATCCGATGCTGCGAATATTTTTTCTCTTCTCTCATTGGTTACACATAAATGACAATATTAATAGGAAGAAAACATTTTTTTCTCGAAGCGAGTAAATTTCGGAGCGGAATGCTACATCGCTTAAATTAATTACAATGCGAATCAGCAATTTTAAAGAGTTCAAATCTGTGCTATTATGTTTTAAGTTAAGTACAACAATCGCAATGAAAATTTTGGAACTTACTTTTTATGAAATCGAAAAATGGCCTATCTTTCAACATTTGAAAAAGAACTTATATTATAGCAAGGACCTCGAAGGGTTCTTAGAACAATATAAGAAGTTTTAAAGAATTCGAATCAGAATCTATAGTTCTGATAGAAAACGTAACTGCGGTTTGGACACAGTTTTCCATGAGCGTGATTAACGTAGTCTCCGACCAATTGTAAGGCAGAACAGGAACTCTATTGTATTTTAATTGAAAAATTACCACCGAAATTTCACCTCAAACCACGCGCAGAGAACTGCAGAAGATATGAATGTATATTCGGGTGGGACTATCAGAAAAACACTAATTTTTAATAAAATGCAAAAGATTTTTGGCGAATTATTTTGGATTTTTTTCGTCTTTCTCAGCTTTTTCTACGCCAGTCTTAACTGGCGTAGAAAAATCGGGAGCCTTGGAGAATCTTTATTTTGTTCCTTTTACAACAATCCTAATATTTCAATTAACATACAGAATTTTTGAGCAATTCATTTCAATTAATACTCATATTTGAATACTTTAAAAAATAATTCAAAAAAATTTTTTGTGGTCTTAGAAGAAAATTCTTTTTTCAATTACTCTTTGTTATTATATTCAGTAATGATAACTTATATTTCATTTTATTTCTTTACATTTCTCGGACATTTTTTATGTTTTCCTAACAATTATGCCACACCTATTTTTTGGTCATAATTTTTATTTTTCAGGTCAGTAATTTTACTTGGATATTCTTAGAATATATATAAGAACATACATTTTAATTTAATTAATTAATAAAAGTTTTTTTTTTGTTTAAAATTTGTCATTACATTTTCGGGTTTTTCGTATGAGCAATATGCCCCTCTCTCATTCCCGTTTTCTTTTTTATAAAAATATTATTTTATTTTTTTATTAATTAACATTAACGTGTTATTTAAATGTTTATAGCCCTTTTTTTAAAGTAATAGATATTTTTGGGGAACAGAGTTACATACGATTGTGTTAATTTTTTATCTGTCGCCAACGAAATGAAACCAAAAAAGTTTGTAGAATAAATATCTGTTCCTAAATTAATTATAGTAATTTTTTGGAAAAATGCCACATCAGCGTAAGAGCTGTACTTGAGAAAAATAATTTAGAAAATTTAAGATTACACAGAAAGAGCGGAATAAGTTATTTGTAAATGGCATCATATTGACTAAATCATTAAATCTTGATAGGCCTTATGATATATGTGATTATAGTTTAAAAAAATACATAAAAAAATTAGAAAAGAAACTTAATAATTAATTAAAAGTGTTAAAAATAAGTCGTTCGTTATAATGACGTCACGATATTAAGACCCTTCCTATATAACGACCAGCAATAAAATTCCCAAATCTTTTAATATATACTCAGCTTTATTGTACATCGAACAATACGATCACCCAATATCATCGAATCCCAATACAACGTCCAAATTCAATAAAACTCTTCCCGGTGTTTTTCCAAAAAGAATTTGTTTTAAAATGATTTTATTTATTTACATAAAATTATAAAATTTATTTTGTTACATAAATTTCATTATCATATTGTAAAGATTTATATAGTAGAATAGTCAGTCCGTTCAACATTGAAGAATGAGAATGGAGTTGGAATTATCTAGAGAACTATAAGGTTAAATAAAGAATCTTGTGTGATGTTCGTTCACAAGTCAACTCTTCCAGGGATGGGAGGATTAGTAGAAACGCAATACTCTCTCTACTTGAAAAGTTAAAAGTTCATGATCATGCGCTTTGAATTATTTATTGTAGTGCAATACGATAGGGCAGCTTGCTAAGGGAAGGGGCTGTCTGGCTAAAGTAGTTTGTATTCTGATGAAAGAAAGGTCAAAGTGAACATTTCGATTTTTTTTCTCGGAGCAAATCAAATTTGCATACAAAAATTACATCTTCGTCACTGAACAAGACGTCAGCTTCAACTAAACGCATGTGACATCGCTAGAAATCAAATAGAGGTAAATAAAATTAATGAAAAAAGTCTTATTGAAAGTTGTTTAAAATACCTAAAAGAATATTATTTGATTTAATGTGGTTTTGAACAAAAAAAAAAAAAAAAAAAAAAAAAAAAAAAAAAAAAAAAAAAAAAAAGAAGAAGAAGAAGAAGAAGAAGAAGCAGTGGGAGTTAAATTATTTAGAAATCGAACTGGTGATGAAAAGTTTAGAAGGTTCCAGATGGATTATGCGAATAGTCATTAATAATACAATTAAAAATATTCCATTAAATGTAAATATTTTAAAGTTCAAAGCAGTAAGTTTTGCTCAATAAGTGGACATATACGAAAATTGCATTTAAAGCGTATAATGGATGGTTGCAGATGTTTAAATATACGATTTTTTCTTCCAAAAGCTTTTCGGAGAAACGGTGCTGTTAACAAAAAAAGCAATAGAAAAAAAGAAAGAACTAAAATATGTTATATTGGGGAAAAAGTAATCCATTATATTTTCGGTAGACGTCTGTAGTGATCGCTATCTCGTGAGGTATCTATCAAACAATTTAAGATTTATGCTCGTTGGAAAGGTGACATTTGACACTAAAATATCCTCTTGCGGTTTTTTGTTTGTTTAATTCAGTTACGAGTACAAGGTTTTAAAAAGGGAAAACAACAAACATAAAATTCGGTACATTTTCGTTTTTCTCTTGTAACGGCGAAAAAGATAGCCGGGTGGCTAAAATTGTGAAAGGTGTTTATCGTCCTATATAAGACTGTAACAACCAGTTACGTACAATTTTTGTTTCATCGATTCCGTTCGGGTATTTTTGATGTTAGAGATGCGCCACCTTTTTGATATAAATACACCATCGTCGAAGATGTTTATAAAATATCAAAAATGATCGAAGTTAACCGCGTGTCAGCAGTCGTAACGCGCAAGACCTAAAAATCTACATGAAAGCTGTTTTAAACCTTTTTACAAAGTGAATCCAAAAGAAGTTACATAAAGTTCACGTAAAAATAATGGATTTCTTTTTCCCCATCCTAATATTAGAAATAATTTAAGTGACAAAATTTTATTTTTGACACAAAGAATAAAAGATTTAATTAAAATCTCTTTAAAAATATTCTATTTTTCGGAATTTGTAAGCACGTAATAAATTTTCCAATTATATCCAATAAATCGCGACCACTCGTTACAGAAAATATCTTTTATGCAGATGAGACTGGATTATTTGATAGGATGAAACCTGTCATTTTTCCTTTCAAACACACAACTTTAAGTAGAGGTACAACAGTCAGAGACTTACGGTTCTTCTGTGTGCAAATGTGGCTGGGATAGGAAAGCTCCCACTCTTAGCAATTGACATATTGAAAATCGTATCAAAACTTTACCAGTTACCTATAAAAACAGTTCTCAATCGTGGGTGATAGCTAGTATTTTTGAGGAATGCTTACATTGTGTCACAAATGACAATTAAATACAGGAGAATTATCCTAATTGATAATTGTACGGCACATTACCAAATAAAAGCTTTAAAATTAATTACAATGGAATATTCCCCGCTCAATGTTACTTCGATACTTCAGTCATCTAGATCAAGGGATTATTATGAGCTTCAAGCGTAATTACAAGAAATTTCTTTTGCAAAGAATTGTTTCTGCATTGGATGGAAGTAAGAAGTTAAGATACGAAGTAGATATTTTTATGACTTTGTATCTCTCGAAAGCAGTTTGGAATGACGTGACGGAAAATGTCATCAAGAACTGTTCCCGCCATGTTAGTTTCATAAAGCAAAAAGAAATAGAATATACCGCTGACATAATTTGATGAAATAATCGAAGATGGAAATTTCGATGAAAAAGAGAAAATGCTTAAAAAAATTTCGAAAACATTAAACTTGGTGAAAATTTAAGTTTTGACGAATGAATATATGCTACAATTGATTATGGCTTATAAAGCGTCGAAAATCTGGCCGAAAATGAACTGATTTCTCATTATTGTTCACAAGTATAAACACCATAAACATCGGATAAAGACGACATAATGCTGAAATTTCCTAACATAAAAATCATTTCCAGTACAGTTTCAGAAGCTTTAAAATGTTTTTTTTAAATACAAGATAATATACACATCATTATTTATCATCTTTAAATAAAATGGAAAATAAAATTTTGCAAAAATCAATTATACACAAAGGGCAAACAACCATTTCGAATTTTTTTTTCTTCTGATATTTTGTAAGTACACTTTTTTTTCTCTTGTTTTATATGTATTAGAAATAATTTAACCGACAAAAGTTTTTTGACACAGAGATTAATTTCAGTATTTAACTGCAGATTTTCGAAACTTGTAAGCATGTATGTGTACATTAATTAATTATGTCCAATATAGCACCCCTTAAGTTATAAAGACCTCTTGCTCTGTACCGCTGAGGATTGTTATACCGAGCTTCGACTATATTTTTAAACTAACGAATGTATAATATTAATTTTTAAAAGCAATACACATATGCGTATTATATACTCATATAAAATTCATTTTAATCATCATGAGATTTATTTTCATCTCATGATTTGTCTTTAAGATAATATGTTGTGCATTAGTTGTACCTTCGGGCCCTGTGTGATATTCCTTGGTGCACAGGGAGATAATTTTGTTTTCTCAAATAAAAAAAAAAAAAAAAAAAAAAAAAAAAAAAAAAAAAAAAAAAAAAATCATCAACATTCATACTACGTTAATCATTCGTAAATACTATAGTATAAAGAATATTGCAAAAACAAGGTATTAAACTGAATAAAAAATAAATAAAAATAAATAAAAAAAAACATTTCATTTATACTGGAAATAAAATTTCATCAAATACATATGAAGCCCTCAAAATCTGGCTCTTCACTCTCTGAACTGAAAAGATTTAGTAAATCCTGGTCTAAGTTTTAGAATGCTCGAATCTGTCAATTTATCTCATTCATCTTCTTGCAATATAATCTTTGTAGCTGGAAATACATCTACAGCATTTTAAATGCTAATATTATTTGAAACGTTTTCATTAATTTCCATATATTTCCAATCCATTTTATAGACCACAATAAAAAATTTTTTTAAGAGCACATAAAAGTCGTTTCCGTGGAAAAGCTGCATTTCTAAAAGTTTAAACCCGTAAGCGTTATGGCGTTTTTTCTGAAACCTATGGTAGTTTTTGCCTAATTTGAATCAATGTCGGTTATATATTTTCAAAATAGGGAAAAATAAAGAGATAAATGTTGGTACACTCACCACAGCAACCGCTTCTGACGCTAGGAGCTCTGAAGGGGAGAGAACGGTGAGGTAGGACATGTTAGTTAGGACGTAGCACAGAGTCACAAGAGGTATACCAATGATGATTGCACGTGGTAGATTTCTAAAAGTATATAAACAGTCAATATACAGGTTTCAAGGTTTTGGAAATAAAAAAGGGAGAAGTAGGCTTTTAAATATAACCAAAATATAATTCGAGTATTTAGTATTTTGAATGAAGCTTGATTTTTTTCGATTGATAAAAGGAATATATTAGATTGGAGAAAAAGAAATCCACTATTATTTCGGCTTATATTCCTTTAAAAAAAATTAAAATATAACGTATATATTAGTTTGGGGAAAAAGTAATCCATTATTTTTTCGGTAGACGTCTGTAGTGATCGCTATCTCGTGAGGTATCTGTCAAACAATTTCAGATTTATGCTCATTGGAAAGGTGACATTTGACACTAAAATATCCTCTTGCGGTTTTTTGTTTGATTAATTCAGTTACGAGTACAAGGTTTTAAAAATGGAAGACAACAAACAGAAAATTCGATACATTTTCGATTTTCTTTTATAATGGCGAAAATGCTAACCAGGTGGCTAAAATTGTGAAAGGTGTTTATCGTCCTATATATGACTGTAACAACCAGTTACGCACAATTTTGGTTTCGTCGATTCCGTTTAGGTATTTGGATGCTAAAGATGCACCTCGCATGGATACAACATCGTCGAGAATGTCTATAAAATATCAAAAATTATCAAACTTGACAGCATGTCAGCAGTCGAAACTACGCACAAGACCTAACAATCGACATGAGAACTATTTTAAACCTTTTTACAAAGCGAATCTGAAAGAAGTTACAAAAAGCTCACGTAAAAATAATGGATTTCTTTTTCCCCAACCTAATATATTGTTTTAAAGGCAGATACATTATATTTTGTAAAATGTTTTGTATGAATGCATAGTTTATTTTTTAAAGTAAACAATATTTAAAATTCATATAAAAAATTAATTCACACTTACACAGGAGGATTGATGAGCTCTTCAGTTACGAAATTCAAGTTATTCCTGAAATGGAGAGTATTTGTTAGTACATGATTTTAGGTCTTTGTTTAGAGCATGAAACATAGTGAATGTCTTTACCATCCGTCATAGGCCCACAGTCCGAAATAGAATGCTGTGGCTAAATCAGAGAAGGAAGACGTCGTTCCCTGGAATCCTGTGTTTATGTGCTGATAATGACCTGGATAAAAATATCAGAAATCAAAAATATAGTCCGAGATACCTTATATAATGAATGAAAAATACTTTCATTAATTAATGTAAGTAATAAAAAAAGTAGTTGGTTTTATAAAAATAGAAAAAAGATTGACCCACAAGACATTAAAATAGTAACGTTGTTAAGATTTAAAAAAAAAAAAAAAAAAAGAAAGGAAGGAAGATATCGGCTTCAAAAGGAAAGAATTAACCCTTCTTTGCATGATTTTTTCTTTATTGGTGAAATAAATCAAGTTGATATAATTCATGTTCAAAATTAAAGGAAAAATGGTTAAAAAAATCTTAGTATATATTTATAGTATAAATTAAGCAAAAAACAATATGTTAAAAATTTCCATCATCATCCAAAGTTAGATCTTAGCTTAGTACTAAATAGAAATAAAAGAGGAAAATAACAGAAACACGTGTTACAAACCTTTCTTCCACTCATTTTCAATTTTTTAGCAATAGAAACTCTAATATAATAAAACAAAATTATAAACGAAATCATATGTTTATTGCAACTACAACAAACAGCGGAATGAGACAACTTTAAGCTCGTTTCACTGATAATGACACTTGTTTATTTTTGACAGCTATGTTTCTTTTTATGCAATGGACATTTAAAAGGTATCCAAACACGATCAACTTAAAGTGAAGTTGTTCTTTTATATAATTTTTGGGCATTATAGGTTATGATGGAAATTTCCACCACTATGCAAAGAAGGGTTAAAATCAAAAACTAAATCTTAGTTACAAAAACAGTTAAAGAGTAACAATTAGCTCTTTTAAAGAATATGTATCAGAAGAATTTATGTTAGCATACTTTCAATCATGACACAGTTTGGTAGTGTAAACAATTAGTGATTTTAATTAGAAATATATTAGAACTCCTACATTTTTATAAGAACAAACAAGTGTTTCGCATACGGATAGACTTGATTTTTTAATCTTATTTAGAAAACCTAATTTGGTTGCTTTTTTAAATTCATATAATAAGCGATGCCGTAAATCCTCCGTTTTCCATAATTCATGAAAGCTTTTTCACTGGGATGTTATAGACCTCATTAATTCACTTAAAAGCATGATAAATGTACATGCTGAAATTCAGGTCTTGTGAATTAAATGGTCATGAAATAAAGTTATTATTGGTAAGATATTTTAACAATCAATTTATATACGTAATATATTGTCTTATTATAGATTAAGACTATTGGTAGAGTACTACCATACTATGAGAAAATAAAATCATGAAAACCGAGGATTATTTTCATATGAATTATGGGCAGTGTTTTAACTAAGAGCCATTCTTCATGACAGATTTAACACTCTCTTATGCTCAAGCAAAAATGGTTCTTTTAATCCTATGACACACATACCAACGTAAATGTTTGCCTTCCAAGAGGGATTTTCATACATTGTAAAGATTAAATGATGCTAAGCGATTTTTAACTATAAATTTCAATTTTTTACACATTTATGAATAAATATTCCAAAGATATAAATAATGTATTCATTATAACAAATTATTTTAAAACGTATAAAATTCAAATTTTTTTTTTAAAAAAAAAACCCAAGTTGAGTAATTGAGATTGAAATAGTTTTAATTGACCTGTATGTGTTTAATAAATATTTGAAAATTTGCAAACTGTTGTGTAAAAGTAAAAAATGAATCATAATGCGTTACTGAACTTACCAATAGAAAATCTGTATATTCCAACAAATACAACAATAACAATAGCAAGCAGCTTTGCTACAGTAAAAAAATTATTCATCCTTGT